>JABVMC010000044.1:0-5000 GCA_013358685.1 Antennarius maculatus | reverse complement strand
CTGTCTGTCTGTCTGTCTGTCTGTCTGTCTGTCTGTCTGTCTGTCTGTCTGTCTGTCTGTCTGTCTGTCTGCCTGCCTGCCTGTCTGTCTGTCTGTCTGTCTGTCTGTCTGTCTGTCTGCCTGTCTGTCTGTCTGTCTGTCTGTCTGTCTGCCTGCCTGTCTGTCTGTCTGTCTGTCTGTCTGTCTGTCTGTCTGCCTGTCTGTCTGCCTGTCTGTCTGTCTGTCTGTCTGTCTGTCTGCCTGTCTGTCTGTCTGTCTGTCTGTCTGCCTGTCTGCCTGTCAGCCTGTCTGTCTGTCTGTCTGTCTGTCTGTCTGTCTGTCTGTCTGTCTGTCTGCCTGCCTGCCTGCCTGCCTGCCTGCCTGTCTGTCTGTCTGTCTGTCTGTCTGTCTGCCTGTCTGTCTGCCTGTCTGTCTGCCTGTCTGCCTGTCTGTCTGTCTGTCTGTCTGCCTGCCTGTCAGCCTGCCTGTCTGTCTGTCTGTCTGCCTGCCTGCCTGTCAGCCTGCCTGCCTGTCTGTCTGTCTGCCTGTCTGTCAGCCTGCCTGCCTGTCAGCCTGCCTGCCTGTCTGTCTGTCTGTCTGTCTGTCAGCCTGCCTGCCTGTCTGTCTGTCTGCCTGTCTGTCAGCCTGCCTGTCTGTCAGCCTGCCTGCCTGTCTGTCTGTCTGCCTGTCTGTCAGCCTGCCTGCCTGTCAGCCTGCCTGCCTGTCAGCCTGCCTGCCTGTCTGTCTGTCTGTCTGTCAGCCTGTCTGTCTGTCTGTCTGTCTGTCTGTCTGTCTGTCAGCCTGTCTGCCTGCCTGCCTGCCTGCCTGCCTGCCTGCCTGTCTGTCTGTCTGTCTGTCTGTCTGCCTGTCTGTCTGTCTGTCTGTCTGCCTGTCTGTCTGTCTGTCTGTCTGCCTGTCTGTCTGTCTGTCTGTCTGCCTGTCTGTCTGTCTGTCAGCCTGCCTGCCTGTCAGCCTGCCTGTCTGTCTGTCTGTCTGCCTGTCTGTCTGTCTCTATCTGAGGGGGGGCTTGTTGTTGATTCTTAATCCTGATGGATTAACAGACTCATTTTACCTCGACCCAAACAAAGAGACGTCAAATCATCCAGAGTTAAAGGTGATGATCGTATTAACGCGTGTTGTGTGTGTGTGTGTGTGTGTGTGTGTGTGTGTGTGTGTGTGTGTGTGTCTGGCATCCAGAGTGCGAACAAAAGCAAAGTTTTACAGGGGGGGAAGTAATGTCACTCTCCCCCCTCCACACTGAAACACACAGTTCCAGGCCCAGCTAGCGCAGGTTGTTGTTAGCCAACATGCTAACATCATTAGCCAACGTGCTAACATCATTAGCCAACGTGCTAACATCATTAGCCAACGTGCTAACATCATTAGCTGACGTGCTAACATCATTAGCTGACGTGCTAACTCCAGAGCTGTGGGTAGCGGCTCTGGGGCGGCGCTGCTAATCCACATGCTAGACTCCAGATTAACAAGGGGATGAGGATGTGGCCAAGGGAGAGGTTAAAACATGGCGCTCCCCCCACCCCATCAGCACCAGCCACACACACAGATGATTACTGCCCCCCCTTCAGATTACAGTGCTTAGCGCTGCCTCCGCCACAGACAGTAAGAGGATCTGTGGAGGCGTCCCCCAGGGCGCCATTACGGGTCTTCTAGGGAAGCACCCCCCCAGACTCAACACCTAGAGATGGAGTGGGGTCAGAGGTCAGCAGTGAAGAGGAGGAAGGGGTGTGTGATGAGGCGGTTTTGAAACATACATCTGTTTGCTTTACAGTAATCCTTCAGGATGCACGGTTTCACTACATCACGGATGTTTAGCAGGTGGTCATGTGATACCATACACGCATTCTATTGGCTGACAGCATCTCTGCGTGTGTGCTGCGTGACTCACGTAACGCAGCACACGCAGCGCACATCCGTGTGTTCAAGACACACTTAAGTGTTTTAAACAGCCTATCAGAGTGTTTAAAGGTAACACAGATAGGAGGTGGTTTACTACCAGTGTGGGGGGGTTCAGGTTTAATATCAGTGTGGGCGGGGGTTCAGGTTTAAAATCAGTGTGGGGGGGGTTCAGGTTTGATATCAGTGAGGGGGGGGTTCAGGTTTGATATCAGTGTGGGGGGGTTCAGGTTTAATATCAGTGTGGGGGGGGTTCAGGTTTGATATCAGTGAGGGGGGGGTTCAGGTTTGATATCAGTGTGGGGGGGTTCAGGTTTAATATCAGTGTGGGGGGGATAACCCCTAATGCTAACCCTAACCCCTAACCCTAACCCCTAATGCTAATCCTAACCAAAACCCGAACCCCTAACCCCAAATGCTAATCCAAACCCTAACCCTAATGCTAAACTTAACCCTAACCCTAATGCTAACCCTAACCCCTAACCCTTACCCCTAATGCTAATCCTAACACTAACCCTAAACCTAATGTTAACCCTAAACCTAACCCTAATGCTAACCCTAACCCCTAACCCTAACCCCTAATGCTAATCCTAACCAAAACCCGAACCCCTAACCCCAAATGCTAATCCAAACCCTAACCCTAATGCTAAACTTAACCCTAACCCTAATGCTAACCCTAACCCCTAACCCTTACCCCTAATGCTAATCCTAACCCTAACCCTAAACCTAATGTTAACCCTAACCCTAACCCTAATGCTAACCCTAACCCCTAACCCCTGACCATAAACCCTACCCCTAATGCTAACCCTAACCCCTAACCCTAACCCCTACCCCATCCCTAACCCCAACCCTAACCTATAACCCCTATCCATAACCCTAACCCTAACCATAACCCAAACCCAAACCCTAACCCCCTAACCCTAACCCTAACCCCAACCATAACCCCTAACATAACCCCTAACCACCTAACCCTAACCCCCTAACCACCTAGCCCTAACCCCCTAACCCCTAACCTAACCCTAACCCCTGACCCGAACCCCTAATTCTAACCCCTAACCATAAACCCTAACCCCTAACCATAACCCTTAACCCCTAATGCTAACCCTAACCATAACCCCTAACCCAAACCCCTAACCCCTAACCCTAACCCCTAACCTAACCCCTAACCTAACCCCTAACCCTAACCCCTAACCCCCTAACCCCTAACCCTAACCCCTAACCCTAACCCCTAACCCCTAACCCTAACCCCTAACCCCTAACCCTTACCCCTAACCCCTAAACCTGACCCCTAACCTAACCTTAACCCCCTAACCCCTAACCCTTAACCCCTAACCCTAACCCTAACCCCTAACCCCTAACCCTAACCCCTAACCCCTAACCCTTACCCCTAACCCTAACCCTAACCTTTACCCTTAACCCCTAACCCTCAACCCTAACCCTAACCCCTAACCCCTAACCCTAACCCCTAACCCCTAACCCTAACTCTAACCCTAACCCTTACCCTAACCCTTACCCCTAACCCCTAACCCTAACCCTTACCCCTAACCCCTAACCACTAACCCTAACCCTAACCCTTACCCTAACCCTAACCCTAACCCCTAACCCTAACCCCTAACCCCTAACCCTAACCCCTAACCCTAACCCCTAACCCCTAACCCTTACCCCTAACCCTAACCCTAACCTTTACCCTTAACCCCTAACCCTCACCCCTAACCCCTAAACCTGACCCCTAACCTAACCTTAACCCCCTAACCCCTAACCCTTAACCCCTAACCCTAACCCCTAACCCCTAACCCTAACCCCTAACCCCTAACCCTAACCCCTAACCCTAACCCTAACCTTTACCCTTAACCCCTAACCCTCACCCCTAACCCTAACCCCTAACCCCTAACCCTAACCCCTAACCCCTAACCCTAACTCTAAACCCTAACCCTTACCCTAACCCTTACCCCTAACCCCTAACCCTAACCCTTACCCCTAACCCCTAACCACTAACCCTAACCCTAACCCTTACCCTAACCCTAACCCTAACCCCTAACCCTTACCCTAACCCTAACCCCTAACCCTAACCCCTAACCCCTAACCCTAACCCCTAACCCTAACCCCTAACCCTAACCCTAACCCCCTAACCCCTAACCCCTAACCCTAACCCTAACCCTAACCCCTAACCCCTAAATATCCTGATGTCTTTGTGTAAAAAATAAAGAAACAGATAATAGAGAAATCCAATTAGAGTGTGTGATTGGGGGGTGAGGCTGTTTGTGGAGCTCTATATAAAGCTCTGATTGGATGACAGCAGTAATAGCAGCACATTAATAGCTTCTCTATTTTTATCTCTAATAGAGCCTCCGAGCACCAACACACACTTTCAGTACTGGAGCATCAAAAAATGTCCCCACACGAAAAACTGGAGTGATGAACAAGATTTACATGTTCAGTGTGTGTGTGTGTGTGTGTGTGTGTGTGTGTGTGTGTGTGTGTGTGTGTGTGTGTGTGTGTGTGAGTGTGTGTGTGTGTGTGTGTGTGTGTGTGTCTTCCCTCTAATGCCTCTCAAGGTGACATGTCTTCCTCCTTCAGGGCTTTCCTTTCAATTCTTTTCAGGATTGAAATTATGATGAAGTCATTTTTCCACAGGAATTACCCGTGTGACCGTGGGATCTGTTTCTCAAGTGTGTTTTCAATCTCGCCCCACCCCCCACCTCCCGCCCCCCCTCTTTGACTTTCTCTTGATGTGTCCATGTGTCAATGTCACGTGGATGCTATCAGTGTTGGATGCTATCAGTGTTGGATGCTATCAGTGTTGGATGCTATCAGTGTTGGATGCTATCAGTGTTGGATGCTATCAGTGTTGGATGCTATCGGTGACACGTATGTTTACAAATAACACAGACACGTGAAAGGACATGCCAACACTCAGTGCCACACACACACACACACATACACACACACACACACACACACACACACACACACACACACACACACACACACACACACACACACACACACACCTGCTTGTTTCAGTGAACCTGTCATCAAACCAGAGAGGAGATTCCTCTGAGACCCGCGGCCTCGTTTCTGCTTCCAGAGGAAACTCATCCAATTAT
>JABVMC010000032.1:180765-216469 GCA_013358685.1 Antennarius maculatus | reverse complement strand
TTGTCTTTTCATGGGGGGTTGTTTAATGTGGGGGGGCTGGTTCCCTCTGGGTCACCTGCCCCCCCTCTGGGTCCCCTACCCCCCCTCTGGGTCCCCTGCCCCCCCTCTGGGTCCCCTGCCCCCCCAGATCCGGGCTGGACCAGCATCAATCGGGGGGTCCTGATCTGTGACGAGTGCTGCTCCGTCCACCGCAGCCTGGGGCGCCACATCTCCATCGTCAAGCACCTGAGGCACAGCGGCTGGCCCCCCGCCCTGCTGCAGGTAGGCCCCCCGGGGGTGCGGGGGCGGGGCCAGGCCGGGGGGGCGGGTCTGAGCCGGTGTGTGTGTTGCAGACGGTCCAGACTCTGGCCTCCAGCGGCGCCAACTCCATCTGGGAGCACAGCCTGCTGGACCCGGGGCAGCTGCAGAGCGGCCGCAGGAAGCCCAACCCCCAGGACAAAGTGCAGTAAGTGTGTGTGGGGGGGGGGCGGGGGACACGCCCATTCTGACCCGCCTTCGCCCCCACAGCCCCACCAAGTCGGAGTTCATCCGGGCCAAGTACCAGATGCTGGCGTTCGTTCACAAGCTGCCGTGTCGCGACGACGACGGCGTCACCGCCAAGGACCTCAGCAAGGTGAGGGGGCGGGGCCAACGCAGGAAGTGATGTCACAGCACCGATCTAACTCCCCCTGGTTTGTTCTGACCCCCCCCCAGCAACTCCACTCCAGCGTGCGGACGGGGAGCCTGGAGACGTGTCTCCGCCTCTTGTCGCTCGGCGCCCAGGCCAACTTCTTCCACCCGGTGAGACACGCCCCCTCGCTCCGGCTCCGCCCCGTCATGCTCGTCTTCCTCCTGACTCTCTCTCTGCCGCCCCCCCCCCCCGGAGAAAGGCACCACCCCCCTCCACGTGGCGGCGAAGGCGGGGCAGATCCTGCAGGCGGAGCTTCTGGTGGTTTACGGCGCCGACCCCGGAGCGCCGGACGTCAACGGGCGCTCGCCGATGGACTACGCCAGGTAGACGGGGGGTCAGAGGTCATGTAGCGGCGCGGGGCGACCGGGGGTCAACGTGTGTGTGTGTGTGTGTGTCACAGGCAGGCGGGGCACGTGGAGCTGGCGGAGCGGCTGGTGGAGTGTCAGTACGAGCTGACGGACAGGCTGGCCTTCTACCTGTGTGGGCGGCGCCCAGGTAACACCAGTCACCTGACGTCAGGGGGCGGGGTCACCTGTGGGCGAGCGCTCTTCATCCCTCTCCTCCTCCTCAGATCACAAGAACGGACACTACATCATCCCCCAGATGGCCGACAGGTGTGTGTTGTTGTCTTCCTGTGGGCGGGGCCTACAGGCCATCCCCCTCGCAGGAGGCGGGTTCTGGCTGCTCCGTGGGCGTGTCTGTTGAACTGTTGCTCCTCCCCCTGCTCCTCCTCCTCTCACTCGTCTTCTGTTCTCTCCATCTCGCTGCGATGGGCGGAGTCAGGGCGCGTCCTAAGTGCCCCACACAGAGGTACCTGCACTTCCTTGTTCTCTCTGTCTGCCTCGTCCCAACCCCGCCCCCTCTGCCCCGCCCTATCCCAGAGTGAGGCAGTTACCATGACAACGTTGGCCCACACAGACCCTCATCGGTTTCTTAGCTCCAGCAGAGCCGTTAGCGTCTGTAGCTAATCAGGAGCTAACCAGGAAGTAGGTTCTGCTCAGCCAATGAGGTGTCAGAACCTTCATCAATCAATCAGAGAGTTCAGGAACCGATCAATCAGTCCAGAGACTCCTGTCAGACAGGATGTGGAATTATTGATTATTGATCATTGATTATTGATGAGGCAGTCACCAGTTATCCCCCCCCCGCTCCTAAATACCTCCCTCCTCCTTATTGGTTGTCTTCTGTGTCTTCCAGTCTGGACCTATCAGAATTGGCCAAAGCTGCTAAGAAGAAGCTTCAGGCGGTGAGTTGGTTTGATCCTGATCCTGATCCTGATCCAGGATCAGGATCAGGATCAGGATCAGCTTCTAGGCTCCGCCTCCAACTGGCTGCACAGTTCTGGATCTTTTTCATGATGACTCATGAATATATTTGTGCTGCGTCATGGAGCGCTACCGTTAGCTTAGCAGCAGTGAAGCAGCTGTGTGTGTGTGTGTGTGTGTGTTTGTGCAGCTGAACAACCGTCTGTTCGAGGAGCTGGCGATGGACGTCTATGACGAGGTGGACCGACGGGAGAACGACGCAGGTGAGCTCCAGCCGTCAGATCAGATCCAGCCCCGCCCCTGTGGGCGGAGCCAGCTCTCATGCCCCTCCTCCGGTCTCCAGTGTGGCTGACGACCCAGAACCACAGCACCCTGGTGACGGAACGCAGCGCCGTCCCGTTCCTACCGGTGAACCCTGAGTACTCGGCTACACGCAACCAGGTGTGTGTGTGTGTGTGTGTGTGTGTGTGTGTGTGTGAGGTGGACCACAGTAGCCTGTCCGACTGGGTTCAGGTCCAGGTGTGTCTGCGTTACCTGACCTGTGACCTCTGACCTCAGGGCCGGCAGAAGCTGGCGCGCTTCAATGCCCGTGAGTTCGCCACGCTGATCATCGACATCCTGAGCGACGCCAAGAGGAGGCAGCAGGGGCGGGGCCTGAGTAGCCCCAGCGGTGAGGGGGGGGCAGGGGTCCCGATCCGGATCAGACCCCCCATTCTCGCCAGGACTCAAACCTGTTCCCTCTCAGACCCGCTGGAGCTGGACGACGACCAGCACGACTACGACAGCGTGGCGTCGGACGAGGACACGGACAGCGAGCTGATGGTCCACAACAACACGCAGCGCAGCAACCGCGCCAAGGTGGGGGCCGGGTCATTGGGGGGTTGGGTCAGTGGGGGGCCGGGTCCCCCAGAGTCCACCTAGAGAGTAACTGTGTCCATCTAGAGCACGAGTCAAAGTGGAGCCCCCTGGATTTTGTTGAATAACTATTAGAAGCGGCCCACAGGCCACACCAACACTACATTACCCACAATGCAACGATTGCCTGGGAAGTCACTGCGGCAAGTGGGCGTCGGCTTCATTATTCATCAGCTGTCAGAGCAGAAGTTAACTTTGTTAGTGTCGTTAACTCAGTTACTCCAGATGTATTCAGTTACTCTAGATATACTCCGTTACTCTAGACGTACTCAGTTACTCTAGATGTACTCCGTTACTCTAGACGTACTCTGTTACTCTAGATGTACTCCGTTACTCTAGACGTACTCTGTTACTCTAGATGTACTTTGTTACTCTAGATGTACTCGGTGACTCTAGACGTACTCGGTTACTCTAGATGTACTCGGTGACTCTAGACATACTCTGTTACTCTAGATGTACTCTGTTACTCTAGATGTACTCTGTTACTCTAGATGTACTTTGTTACTCTAGATGTACTCGGTGACTCTAGACGTACTCGGTTACTCTAGATGTACTCGGTGACTCTAGATGTACTCTGTTACTCTAGATGAACTCAATTACTCTAGATGTACTCGGTTACTCTAGATGTACTCAGTGACTCTAGATGTACTCGATGACTCTAGACGTACTCTGTTACTCTAGACGTACTCGGTTACTCTAGATGTACTCTGTTACTCTAGACGTACCCTGTTACTCTAGACGTACTCGGTGACTCTAGACATACTCTGTTACTCTAGATGTACTCAGTGACTCTAGACGTTACCCTGTTACTCTAGACATACTCGGTGACTCTAGACATACTCTGTTACTCTTGATGTACTCTGTTACTCTAGATGTACTCTGTTACTCTAGACGTACCCTGTTACTCTAGACGTACTCGGTTACTCTAGATGTACTCTGTTACTCTAGACGTACCCTGTTACTCTAGACGTACTCGGTGACTCTAGACATACTCTGTTACTCTAGATGTACTCGGTGACTCTAGACGTACCCTGTTACTCTAGACATACTCGGTGACTCTAGACATACTCTGTTACTCTTGATGTACTCGGTTACTCTAGATGTACTCTGTTACTCTAGAAGTACTCTGTTACTCTAGACGTACTCGGTTACTCTAGATGTACTCTGTTACTCTAGATGTACTCTGTTACTCTAGACGTACGCTGTTACTCTAGACGTACTCGGTTACTCTAGACATACTCTGTTACTCTTGATGTACTCGGTTACTCTAGATGTACTCTGTTACTCTAGAAGTACACTGTTACTCTAGACGTACTCAGTTACTCTAGATGTACTCTGTTACTCTAGACGTACTCGGTTACTCTAGATGTACTCTGTTACTCTAGACGTACCCTGTTACTCTAGACGTACTCGGTTACTCTAGATGTACTCGGTTACTCTAGATGTACTCTGTTACTCTAGATGTATTCCGTTACTCTAGACGTACTCTGTTACTCTAGATGTACTTTGTTACTCTAGACGTACTCTGTTACTCTAGATGTACTTTGTTACTCTAGATGTACTCGGTGACTCTAGACGTACTCGGTTACTCTAGATGTACTCGGTGACTCTAGACATACTCTGTTACTCTAGATGTACTCTGTTACTCTAGATGTACTCTGTTACTCTAGATGTACTTTGTTACTCTAGATGTACTCTGTTACTCTAGACGTACTCGGTTACTCTAGATGTACTCGGTGACTCTAGATGTACTCTGTTACTCTAGATGAACTCAATTACTCTAGATGTACTCGGTTACTCTAGATGTACTCAGTGACTCTAGATGTACTCGATGACTCTAGACGTACTCTGTTACTCTAGAAGTACTCGGTTACTCTAGATGTACTCTGTTACTCTAGACGTACCCTGTTACTCTAGACGTACTCGGTGACTCTAGATGTACTCTGTTACTCTAGACGTACACTGTTACTCTAGACGTACTCGGTTACTCTAGAAATACTCTGTTACTCTAGATGTACTCGGTTACTCTAGACGTACCCTGTTACTCTAGACATACTCGGTGACTCTAGACATACTCTGTTACTCTTGATGTACTCGGTTACTCTAGATGTACTCTGTTACTCTAGACGTACCCTGTTACTCTAGACGTACTCGGTTACTCTAGATGTACTCTGTTACTCTAGACGTACTCTGTTACTCTAGATGTACTTTGTTACTCTAGATGTACTCGGTGACTCTAGACGTACTCTGTTACTCTAGATGTACTCGGTGACTCTAGACATACTCTGTTACTCTAGATGTACTCTGTTACTCTAGATGTACTCTGTTACTCTAGATGTACTTTGTTACTCTAGATGTACTCGGTGACTCTAGACGTACTCGGTTACTCTAGATGTACTCGGTGACTCTAGATGTACTCTGTTACTCTAGATGAACTCATTTACTCTAGATGTACTCGGTTACTCTAGATGTACTCAGTGACTCTAGATGTACTCGATGACTCTAGACGTACTCTGTTACTCTAGACGTACTCGGTTACTCTAGATGTACTCTGTTACTCTAGACGTACCCTGTTACTCTAGACGTACTCGGTGACTCTAGATGTACTCTGTTACTCTAGACGTACCCTGTTACTCTAGATGTACTCGGTGACTCTAGACATACTCTGTTACTCTAGATGTACTCGGTGACTCTAGACGTACCCTGTTACTCTAGACGTACTCGGTTACTCTAGATGTACTCTGTTACTCTAGATGTACTCTGTTACTCTAGACGTACCCTGTTACTCTAGACGTACTCGGTTACTCTAGACATACTCTGTTACTCTTGATGTACTCGGTTACTCTAGATGTACTCTGTTACTCTAGACGTACACTGTTACTCTAGACGTACTCAGTTACTCTAGATGTACTCTGTTACTCTAGATGTACTCTGTTACTCTAGACGTACTCGGTGACTCTAGATGTACTCTGTTACTCTAGACGTACCCTGTTACTCTAGACGTACTCAGTTACTCTAGATGTACTCGGTTACTCTAGATGTACTCTGTTACTCTAGACGTACCCTGTTACTCTAGACGTACTCGGTTACTCTAGATGTACTCTGTTACTCTAGATGTACTCTGTTACTCTAGACGTACCCTGTTACTCTAGACGTACTCGGTTACTCTAGATGTACTCTGTTACTCTAGATGTACTCAATGACTCTAGACGTACCCTGTTACTCTAGATGTACTCTGTTACTCTAGACGTACCCTGTTACTCTAGACGTACTCGGTTACTCTAGATGTACTCTGTTACTCTAGATGTACTCTGTTACTCTAGACGTACTCGGTTACTCTAGATGTACTCTGTTACTCTAGAAGTACTCGGTTACTCTAGAAGTACTCGGTTACTCTAGATGTACTCTGTTACTCTAGACGTACCCCGTTACTCTAGACGTACTCGGTTACTCTAGATGTACTCTGTTACTCTAGACGTACTCGGTTACTCTAGATGTACTTTGTTACTCTAGATGTACTCGGTGACTCTAGACGTACTCTGTTACTCTAGATGTACTCGGTGACTCTAGATGTACTCTGTTACTCTAGATGAACTCAATTACTCTAGATGTACTCGGTTACTCTAGATGTACTCAGTGACTCTAGAAGTACTCGATTACTCTAGAAGTACTCTGTTACTCTAGACGTACTCTGTTACTCTAGATGTACTCTGTTACTCTAGACGTACTCTGTTACTCTAGACGTACTCGGTGACTCTAGATGTACTCTGTTACTCTAGACGTACCCTGTTACTCTAGACGTACTCGGTGACTCTAGACATACTCTGTTACTCTAGATGTACTCGGTGACTCTAGACGTACCCTGTTACTCTAGACGTACTCGGTTACTCTAGATGTACTCTTTTACTCTAGATGTACTCTGTTACTCTAGACGTACCCTGTTACTCTAGACGTACTCGGTGACTCTAGACATACTCTGTTACTCTTGATGTACTCGGTTACTCTAGATGTACTCTGTTACTCTAGACGTACACTGTTACTCTAGATGTACTCAGTTACTCTAGATGTACTCTGTTACTCTAGATGTACTCTGTTACTCTAGACGTACTCGGTTACTCTAGATGTACTCTGTTACTCTAGACGTACCCTGTTACTCTAGACGTACTCGGTTACTCTAGATGTACTCGGTTACTCTAGATGTACTCTGTTACTCTAGACGTACCCTGTTACTCTAGATGTACTCGGTTACTCTAGATGTACTCTGTTACTCTAGATGTACTCTGTTACTCTAGACGTACCCTGTTACTCTAGACGTACTCGGTTACTCTAGATGTACTCTGTTACTCTAGAAGTACTCAATAACTCTAGACGTACCCTGTTACTCTAGATGTACTCTGTTACTCTAGACGTACCCTGTTACTCTAGACGTACTCGGTTACTCTAGATGTACTCTGTTACTCTAGATGTACTCTGTTACTCTAGAAGTACTCAGTTACTCTAGATGTACTCTGTTACTCTAGACGTACTCGGTTACTCTAGATGTACTCGGTTACTCTAGATGTACTCTGTTACTCTAGACGTACCCCGTTACTCTAGACGTACTCGGTTACTCTAGATGTACTCTGTTACTCTAGACGTACTCGGTTACTCTAGATGTACTCGGTTACTCTAGATGTACTCTGTTACTCTAGACGTACCTTGTTACTCTAGACGTACTCGGTTACTCTAGACGTACTCTGTTACTCTAGATGTACTCTGTTACTCTAGACGTACTCGGTTACTCTAGATGTACTTGGTTACTCTAGATGTACTCTGTTACTCTAGACGTACCCTGTTACTATAGACGTACTCGGTTACTCTAGATGTACTCTGTTACTCTAGAAGTACTCTGTTACTCTAGACGCACCCTGTTACTCTAGACGTACTCGGTTACTCTAGACGTACCCTGTTACTCTAGACGTACTCTGTTACTCTAGACGTACTCTGTTACTCTAGACGTACTCTGTTACTCTAGATGTACTCTGTTACTCTAGACGTACCCTGTTACTCTAGATGTACTCGATTACTCTAGATGTACTCTGTTACTCTAGATGTACTCTGTTACTCTAGATGTACTCTGTTACTCTAGATGTACTCGGTTACTCTAGACGTACTCGGTTACTCTAGATGTACTCTGTTACTCTAGATGTACTCGGTTACTCTAGATGTACTCGGTTACTCTAGATGTACTCTGTTACTCTAGACGTACTCTGTTACTCTAGACGTACCCTGTTACTCTAGACGTACCCTGTTACTTAGATGTACTCTGTTACTCTAGACGTACCCTGTTACTCTAGACGTACACTGTTACTCTAGACGTACTCTGTTACTCTAGACGTACTCTGTTACTCTAGACGTACTCTGTTACTCTATACGTACCCTGTTACTCTAGATGTACTCTGTTACTCTAGATGTACTCTGTTACTCTAGATGTACTCTGTTACTCTAGATGTACTCTGTTACTCTAGATGTACTCTGTTACTCTAGACGTACCCTGTTACTCTAGACGTACTCTGTTACTCTAGACGTACCCTGTTACTCTAGATGTACTCTGTTACTCTAGACGTACCCTGTTACTCTAGATGTACTCTGTTACTCTAGACGTACCCTGTTACTCTAGACGTACTCTGTTACTCTAGACGTACCCTGTTACTCTAGATGTACTCTGTTACTCTAGACGTACTCTGTTACTCTAGATGTACTCTGTTACTCTAGATGTACTCTGTTACTCTAGATGTACTCTGTTACTCTAGATGTACTCTGTTACTCTAGACGTACCCTGTTACTCTAGATGTACTCTGTTACTCTAGATGTATTCTGTTACTCTAGATGTACTCTGTTACTCTAGACGTACCCTGTTACTCTAGACGTACCCTGTTACTCTAGACGTACTCTGTTACTCTATACGTACTCTGTTACTCTAGATGTACTCTGTTACTCTAGATGTACCCTGTTACTCTAGATGTACTCTGTTACTCTAGATGTACTCTGTTACTCTAGACGTACCCTGTTACTCTAGACGTACCCTGTTACTCTAGACGTACTCTGTTACTCTAGACGTACCCTGTTACTCTAGACGTACCCTGTTACTCTCGATGTACTCTGTTACTCTAGACGTACCCTGTTACTCTAGACGTACCCTGTTACTCTAGACGTACTCTGTTACTCTAGACGTACCCTGTTACTCTAGATGTACTCTGTTACTCTAGACGTACCCTGTTACTCTAGATGTACTCTGTTACTCTAGATGTACTCTGTTACTCTAGATGTACTCTGTTACTCTAGATGTACTCCTCCTCGAATAAACACAAGGTGAACGTCTGTAGACACAACCATATAAGGACATGCAGGAAGTGTAGCTCCACCCTCTGCCGCTGATTGGGTGTGATATTGATGTTTCCTGTGAATGTGGGCGTGTCCTCACCAGAGCTCCTCCCCTGTCCTCAGAGCATGGACTCGTGTGACCTATCAGACGGCCCCGTCACCCTGCAGGAGTACCTGGAGGTGAAGAGGGCGTTGGCCTCGTCGGAGGCGAAGGTGCAGCAGCTGCTGAAGGTCAACAGCAGCCTGAGCGACGAGCTGCGGCGCCTGCAGAGGGAGGTGGGCAGGGGGCGGGGCTGGTTGGCGGGGTGGGGCCTGTCAGGAGGAGGAGGAAGCAGATGAGTGTTGATAAACATGCGGCTTCAGCTTGTTCTCCCCCCTTGCCCCCCTACCCCACTGATTGAGTTCATGTATGATGCTTGTGTTTGACTCCGCCTCCACTCCCTCTAACCCCCCCGTTTCCACCCCCCTCCCCCCCGTAGATCACACGGATCCAGAAAGAGAACAGTGCGCTGCGGGGGGGCCAGCAGGCTGGGGGGGCAGCTGGCCATGATGTAGGAGGGCCTGGCGGAGGGGGGGGGCGGGCACTGGCAAGGGGGTGGGACAAGAGGCGGGGCCGGCCTTGTCCCGGGAGCGGACCCCCCCGGTCTCTCGGTACCCTCTGCGGTCGCCCCCCACCCTTACCGGAGGGACCGCCAAGCCTTCTCTATGTACGAGCCGGGCGCCCCCCCCAACACCACAGCCCACGGCCCCCCAGCCCTGGACTCTCTGACCGCCCGCCTGCAACCCCTCGCCACGCCCAGCGTAAGTCAGAAGCCCCGCCCCTCTCCACTCCTGACTGGCTTTCTGACCTGATGGGCGGAGGGAAGCCCCCCCTCCTCTCAGCTTTCCTGTGCTCTTCCTTCTCTTGCACGGGGGCGTGTCTAACCCAGGGGGCGGGCTTCTGGGGGGCCACGCCTCTCACTTCCTGCTTGTTTCCACCCTTCCACACGGACTCCCGGTTCTGGTACCAGCATCCAGACCCGACACCCCCCAGCGGTGATCCGACGCCGACGGCCAATCACAGGAGGCCGTGTGGCGCCCCCTGGGTCAGGTGACGGCTCACTAGGATGTTGGTACCAGAGTCCAGAACCGGAACAGAACCGTCCTGAGTCCGTCTGCAGTTTGTCTGGATCGGTTCTGGTCCCCCGTCCTTCATCTGTTTCTGTTCCCTCCCCAGGTCCGGAAGGGGGGCCCTGGGGGTCCAGTGCCGTATGGTCAGCACCTGTCTGGGTCCACAGAGACGGGCCGGTACCTGGTGAGTCCTGGTGGGGGCGGGGCCTGGGCAGGGCCCGGGTGGGCGGGTCCGGGGGCTCTCTGATGGACATGTGGTTCTGCCCCCCAGGCCAGAGCAGAGGGGCGGGGCAGCGGCGCCGACAGCGACTACGACAACACGCAGACTTACGACCTCTGTCAAAGGTCAGCCGGCTGTCGCCGTGACAACCAGCATACGTGAGTTTTCCCAAAATGCACCTCTGTAACGGCTGTGGCCTGGTGCTCTCGTCAGCGTGGGGCGCGGCAGCGAGGACAGCCACGGCGAATCGGAGGACGGGGGTGGGGCGGAGGGGGCGGAGCCTGACCCCGCCCTGCCCGGCACCGAGGATGTGATCCTGAAGACGGAGCAGGTGACCAAGAACATCCAGGAGCTGCTGAGGGCCGCGCAGGAGTTCAAGCACGACAGGTGAAGCCACGCCCACAGGGTGGGAGGCCACGCCCCCACAGCGGGGCTGAGCCGCCGATCCGAACTGGTAGAACCAGTCTGAACTAGTCTGAACCAGTAGAACCAGTCTGAACCATTAGAACCAGTCTGAACCAGTCTGGACCATTAGAACCAGTCTGAACCATTAGAACCAGTCTGAACCATTAGAACCAGTCTGAACCATTAGAACCAGTCTGAACCAGTCTGGACCATTAGAACCAGTCTGAACTAGTCTGAACCATTAGAACCAGTCTGAACCATTAGAACCAGTCTGGACCAGTAGAACCAGTCTGAACCAGTAGAACCAGTCTGAACCATTAGAACCAGTCTGAACCAGTCTGGACCATTAGAACCAGTCTGAACTAGTCTGAACCAGTAGAACCAGTCTGAACCATTAGAACCAGTCTGGACCATTAGAACCAGTCTGAACCATTAGAACCAGTCTGGACCAGTAGAGCCAGTCTGAACCATTAGAACCAGTCTGAACCAGTCTGTACCATTAGAACCAGTCTGAACTAGTCTGAACCAGTAGAACCAGTCTGAACCATTAGAACCAGTCTGGACCATTAGAACCAGTCTGAACCATTAGAACCAGTCTGAACCAGTCTGGACCAGTAGAACCAGTCTGAACCAGTAGAACCAGTCTGAACCAGTCTGGACCAGTAGAACCAGTCTGAACCAGTAGAACCAGTCTGGACCAGTAGAACCAGTCTGTACCATTAGAACCAGTCTGAACCAGTAGAACCAGTCTGAACCATTAGAACCAGTCTGAACCATTAGAACCAGTCTGGACCAGTAGAACCAGTCTGAACCATTAGAACCAGTCTGAACCAGTAGAACCAGTCTGAACCAGTAGACCCAGTCTGAACCATTAGAACCAGTCTGAACCAGTCTGGACCATTAGAACCAGTCTGAACTAGTCTGAACTAGTAGAACCAGTCTGAACTAGTCTGAACTGGTAGAACCAGTCTGAACCATTAGAACCAGTCTGAACCAGTCTGGACCATTAGAACCAGTCTGAACTAGTCTGTACCAGTAGAACCAGTCTGAACCATTAGAACCAGTCCGTACCAGTCTGGACCATTAGAACCAGTCTGAACCATTAGAACCAGTCTGGACCAGTAGAACCAGTCTGAACCAGTAGAACCAGTCTGAACCAGTCTGTACCAGTAGAACCAGTCTGAATCATTAGAACCAGTCTGAACCATTAGAACCAGTCTGAACCAGTCTGGACCATTAGAACCAGTCTGAACCATTAGAACCAGTCTGAACCAGTAGAACCAGTCTGAACCAGTCTGGACCATTAGAACCAGTCTGAACCAGTAGAACCAGTCTGAACCATTAGAACCAGTCTGGACCAGTAGAACCAGTCTGAACCAGTCTGGACCAGTAGAACCAGTCTGAACCAGTAGAACCAGTCTGAACCATTAGAACCAGTCTGGACCAGTAGAACCAGTCTGAACCAGTCTGAACCATTAGAACCAGTCTGAACCATTAGAACCAGTCTGGACCAGTAGAACCAGTCTGAACCAGTAGAACCAGTCTGAACCAGTCTGAACCATTAGAACCAGTCTGAACCATTAGAACCAGTCTGGACCAGTAGAACCAGTCTGAACCATTAGAACCAGTCTGAACCATTAGAACCAGTCTGGACCAGTAGAACCAGTCTGGACCAGTAGAACCAGTCTGAACCATTAGAACCAGTCTGAACCAGTCTGAACCAGTAGAACCAGTCTGAACCAGTCTGGACCAGTAGAACCAGTCTGGACCAGTAGAACCAGTCTGAACCATTAGAACCAGTCTGAACCAGTCTGGACCAGTAGAACCAGTCTGAACCAGTCTGGACCAGTAGAACCAGTCTGGACCAGTAGAACCAGTCTGAACCATTAGAACCAGTCTGAACCAGTCTGGACCAGTAGAACCAGTCTGAACCATTAGAACCAGTCTGAACCATTAGAACCAGTCTGAACCAGTCTGGACCAGTAGAACCAGTCTGAACCAGTCTGATCCTCTGTCCTGCAGCTTCGTTCCGTGTTCGGAGAAGATCCACGCCGCCGTCTCGGAGATGGCGTCCCTCTTCCCTAAAGTAAGTTTTGTCTCTGCCTCTGACTCCTCCCCCTCTGTGACTCCGCCTCCCACCGGCAGGGGCCGTCTTCCTCTCTGACTCCTCCCCCTCCGTGTGCCCGTAGCGCCCGGCGTTGGACGCTGTCCACTGCTCGCTCCGCCTCCTGGCGTCCAGCGCGTCACGGCTGCAGGTGGAGTGCCGGAAGGCGGCACCCGAGCCAGGGGGCGGCACCGGGGCCCCCGCGGGGGCCCCCGCCGTGGACTACCAGCTGCTCACCCAGCAGGTCATCCAGTGCGCCTACGACATCGCCAAGGCCGCCAAGCAGCTCGTCACCATCACCACCCGCGAGAAGAAGCAATGATGCATGATGGGAGGGAGGGCGTGTGGGCAGGGCCTCCTGCCTCTTGGACAAATGGGCGGAGTCGGACAGAGAGAAGCGTCCCTCCCTCAACCCGTCGGTGGGCGGGACGCCGTCCTGTGAGGAGGAGTCTCCTTCCACCTTTGCTCCGCCTTCGCCCCACCTCCCCAACCAGACTCAAACCCACCTCCTCACACAGACTCCTCCCCCGCTGGGGCCTCCGCCCCCTTGCTGGAGGCGAGACACAGCATGACGCGGCATGTTTTTGTAGTGTCCTGGTGGGCGTGGCCTGGTGGGCGTGGCCTGGGGGTGGGGCGGACCTTTACACTGGAGACTTGTTGTTGTTGTTGCTTTTTTATTGATCTTTTTACTGACTGACGCCAGTGGGCGGCGCCCTGGACTCCAGGGGTTGGACTTTTTCCAAGGGGGGGTTTGTGGATCAGAACGCCCCCCCTCCGTAGAACCTTTTGTAGCAGCGCCAGTGGAATCATCTCAGAACCAGACCCGGGTCCATCGGGGACGGGGGGTCCACGTTTTATTTGAAGGTGGGTGGGGCGGAGGGAGGAGCCGCCACACCCATCACCTGCTCCTCCTCTCCAGCTTGTCCCCCCCCCAACCCAAATCCTTGTGGAGCCGCCACCCCTTTTTTTTTTTTCATCTTGACCCGTCTCTCCGTTCAGCAAGGAAGAGGCGGGGCTACTGCCTCAAACATTTTAGAGATTGACCCCGCCCCCCATGATGTCACTGCTATCGAGCGCTGTCATCACAATCTCCTGATTGGCTGAATCACAGCAGTACTTCCTGTGTGATGGCCAATCAGGACGGCCCGGCGTTCAGCCACATGTGTTTATTCAGCTCTACGCTGATGATGTCCAACCCGGACCCTGGTCTGGGTCCGCCCCCCCAGCCAAGTGGGCCCACTGTGGGAGGCGATGACATCATCGTGGTCCAAGTTGCACTAGTTCAAACTCGGGATGGCGTCCCGCCACCGACCGACGCTCAGCACATCTGGGGGGGGGTCCTCCAGTATGAATGTTAGCGCTTCCATGGCTTCGTCCCGTCCCGTCGGACCGCCGGCGGCGCCGTTCTTCTTCTACGCTTTGGGTGACGCGAGTTTTCTCCAACAGAAACGACTGGAAAGGTCAAAGGTGATGGAAACTCATAAGCTGTACATTTGTAATAAAACGGTGAAACCAAGTGGTCCTGTCTGGTTCTTCTGAGACTGGGGGTGGTCCCATGTTGGTGGGGGTCACCGGACCGGGGCACATCTCGCCTCAGTGACATCATCCTCTAGCCTGTGATGTCACTCCTCTTCCTACTGACCTCAACTCTTATTTGGTCCTCTTATTGCCCTCACTTTAATTTTGTAGTTCTTCTAGTCATTTTCTACTTGTCACTTCCTGTTTTATTTTGTAGTTCTGGTCATTTTCTACTTGTCACTTCCTGCTTTATTTTGTAGTTCTGGTCATTTTCTACTTGTCACTTCCTGTTTTATTTTGTAGTTCTTGTCATTTTCTACTTGTCACTTCCTGTTTTATTTTGTAGTTCTGGTCATTTTCTACTTGTCACTTCCTGCTTTATTTTGTAGTTCTGGTCATTTTCTACTTGTCACTTCCTGTTTTATTTTGTAGTTCTGGTCATTTTCTAAATGTCACTTCCTGTTTTATTTTGTAGTTCTGGTCATTTTCTACTTGTTACTTTCTGTTTTATTTTGTAGTTCTGGCCATTTTCTAAATGTCACTTCCTGTTTTATTTTGTAGTTCTGGTCATTTTCTAAATGTCACTTCCTGTTTTATTTTGTAGTTCTGGACATTTTCTAAATGTCACTTCCTGTTTTATTTTGTAGTTCTGGTCATTTTCTAAATGTCACTTCCTGTTTTATTTTGTAGTTCTGGCCATTTTCTAAATGTCACTTCCTGTTTTATTTTGTAGTTCTGGTCATTTTCTACTTGTTGCTTCCTGTTAATTCCTTGAGAGTGAATTCAGTCCATGTTTTCTTTTTCTTTGTGACCCCGCCCCTAACCCCGCCCCCTCCTTCACATTTGTTTACCTGGGGGGTTCAGAGCTCTTCCTCTAAAACGAAGCTGTTTTTATTTCTACTAAGTTTTAATAGTTTTACTAAACTAACGACTTGTAAACTTAAACGATTAATGAAAATGTTTAATATTTAATGTTTGGAAGCTAGTGCTTTGATCAATGATCAATGACAGTAGGTCAGAGCACTAGCTTTAATCCTTGACCTATGACAGTCGTCAGGGTAACATTTTGAGTCCTGGGGTGTCGCGGGATGTTTCAGTCTGACTGCATTGGTTCTAGTTTGTTGTCTGTTAGCGTCTCAGCGCGTCAGGTTTCCTACTCGGATACTTTACTGTCAGTCCTCTCCCTTCACTCTAAAGCTAAGCTACATGCTACATTACCGTACAGTGGATCAGCTAAGCTACATGCTACATTACCGTACAGTGGATCAGCTAAGCTACATGCTACATTACCGTACAGTGGATCAGCTAAGCTACATGCTACATTACCGTACAGTGGCTCAGCTAAGCTACATGCTACATTACCGTACAGTGGATCAGCTAAGCTACATGCTACATTACCGTACAGTGGATCAGCTAAGCTACATGCTACATTACCGTACAGTGGATCAGCTAAGCTACATGCTACATTACCGTACAGTGGATCAGCTAAGCTACATGCTACATTACCGTACAGTGGATCAGCTAAGCTACATGCTACATTACCGTACAGTGGATCAGCTAAGCTACATGCTACATTACCGTACAGTGGATCAGCTAAGCTACATGCTACATTACCGTACAGTGGATCAGCTAAGCTACATGCTACATTACCGTACAGTGGATCAGCTAAGCTACATGCTACATTACCGTACAGTGGATCAGCTAAGCTACATGCTACATTACCGTACAGTGGATCAGCTAAGCTACATGCTACATTACCGTACAGTGGATCAGCTAAGCTACATGCTACATTACCGTACAGTGGATCAGCTAAGCTACATGCTACATTACCGTACAGTGGATCAGCTAAGCTACATGCTACATTACCGTACAGTGGATCAGCTAAGCTACATGCTACATTACCGTACAGTGGATCAGCTAAGCTACATGCTACATTACCGTACAGTGGATCAGCTAAGCTACATGCTACATTACCGTACAGTGGATCAGCTAAGCTACATGCTACATTACCGTACAGTAACATTATGAGCTTTTAACGGTTTTCTAGTGATTCCTAGAGCCCAGTGTTTGTGGTGGACAGACGTTTAGTCCAGAGAAACAACAGAAACTAATTTTAATTTTTAAACTGACGAATAATCAGAACGCCTGAACTCTAAATGGCCTGAACCTGGATTTTATTATTATGGGATGTTTTAATGTTGTTTCTGTCAGTCTGAGGGAATACTTTAGTATTTAGAGTAAGAAAGAGTGAGTTAGGAACAATTCAACTTATGAACAACCTCTAGTGTTCATATGTTGAGGACTACCTGTGTTTATATTATAATGTTTATATTTACACTAAATGTTGTTCTACTCATAATGTTTATTTCTAGTCAAACTTGTTTACATCAACAAGCTGGAACTTCAAACAAATCAACACGTTTTTGTCAAACAATATTTATATTCAAAGCATGAAAGGAGACGGACTGATGATGTCATAGAGGGCGTGGTTAGTCTGGTGAAGCAGGTCATTTGGGAGGAGAGGGGCGTCACCCACAGTCAGTCTGGAGCCTCTGATTGGCTGTGAGGGGCGGGGCTGGTCGCTCCAGGTCTACTGTCCTGATTGGTTCAGCATTGCTATGACAACAGGCTGCAGAGTGCGGTTTGTGGCCGGCGGCCATCTTGGTTCTGCTCTGGCCGGGGAGGGGGTCAGGTTCTGGCTCCTCAGGGGGGGTCATCGGAGCTGGAGGAGCTGGGCAGCAGGACGCACTCCTGTCTCCGCCTCCTCCTCCTCTTGGCGATCCGGAGCCGCCGGCGAATCACATCTGAGGACACAAAAACAGTGTGAGCCGACGCCCCCCAGCTCTGGGCCCTGGACCCCAAGCCCCGCCCCCACCTGCCACGCTGTCGTAGTCCAGCCGGGGGTCACGCCAGTACAGGCTGGGGGCGGTCCTCCAGTGGCGGTAGAGCCGCGTGTGGAGGACGGACAGCGTGAGGAGGATGAGCAGGAAGCCGAGCGCCGCCGCCGCCCACACCGCCTCGTCCGACCGCCGGGTGGGGGGCCCCGCCCACACCGCCTCGTCCGACTGCCGAGTGCTGGGGGGCCCCGCCCTCATGCTGCCGGCATCTGGGTCCGGCGCCCCACCCGCGGACGGAGTCCTGAGGGCGTCTGAGCCCAGAGGGCGGCGCCGGTCCTTGTTGTGGGCGTCGGCCTGAGGAGCCGTCTCATTCCCTGGGGGAGGAGCTGTCGATGCGTCCAGCGTCCTGCTGAGGGTCCGGTTGGGCTGCCCTTCTCTGATTGGTCGGGCTCTGGCCTCCATGTTGATGACTTCCTGACAGCACCGCCTCACAGACTCCTGGGGGGCGGGGACAGACACGCCTCAGACGTAAAGACAGGCGTCATCGCTATAGCGACCAACCCCCCCCCAGCCCCGCCCACACCTTCCTGCTAGCCGCCGGCTCTGGCGCCGCGGGCCGGATCAACAGGAAGTCGTACGCCTCGCCGGGCGCCACGCCTCCAGACCAGTTTGAGGGCGTGGTCGTCTCCAGCCAATCACAGGTGTCCAAGACGACCACCGTGGACAGCTCCAAGGTGCGGGCCCAGGAGACCAACGCTATTGGCTGGGCAGAGAGCAGACGTAACGACAAGCTAATTAGCATCATGTTAGCATCAACATGTAGCTACATCTTGATGCTAACATGATGCTAATCATCGTTCAGATAACAACCATCTCCTCTATGACCAGTAGAACAGACCAATCCGGTAGAAGAGACCAGTTGTCTCCGTGGCGGCGGGGGTGTGGCCTCACCTGGCGGGGGCCCAGCTGGGGGTGGGGCGTGAGGACGTAGTTGGACAGACAGGAGCGTCCCAGGAGGGCCAGCAGACGGCGTTCCCGGACCGGAGCGCAGGGATGGAACAGCAGGACGGTGGCGGCGTGCTGAAGGACACCGCCGATCAGCACAGGCCCCGCCCAGACAGCGGCCGGGGGCGGGGCCTGTGTTCACACTCACGTGTAAGTTATTGATCCAGCGCTGAGGAGGGCAGTACAGGTACTCTCCACTCCGTGCCCTGATTGGTCGATAGGCGCCGCTGCAACACACAACCTGTCAGCGCTCGACCTGTGAGGCCGGGGCGGGGCCAGGTGCGTCTTACCTGTGGGGGAGGGGCTGGTCGTAGGACAGAACCCGGTCCATGCACACCTGCTGGACCGGCTGCAGGAGAGAAAACACTGGGGTCAGTCAGGGGTCAAAGGTCGGGGGGCAGCACACACTGACGGGCGTGACCCACCTGAGGGCGGTACACCGTGTCCACGCCGGGGCGTCTCTGTGGACGACACACCCGTTAGCCCCGCCTCACCCGAGGCACGCCTGCACAGGTGAGACCAGGTGAGTCACGTGACGTCTCACCTGGTCTCACCTGGACGAGCCGTTCCACCCTGACCACATTCTGTTTACTGGGTTGCCATAGTTACCTGAGCGGGCCAGGGAGACGTCGGACACTCCCAGTGGGTCACGTGGGGCAGGTCCCGGTCCAAGTAGAGCTAACACACACACACACACACACACACACACACACAGTTAGAGACTCCACCTCATCCTGAAGCGCGTGACCGGAACCGACCCGGACCTTTCCGTTATCGCAGCCCGGTCCGGGCGGCGGGCCCCCCCGGCCCACAGCCGCCCACAGCGCCAGCAGCAGCGTCGCAGACGCGGCCTGGTTCGGCATGCTGACCGCTTAGCATGTAGCATTAGCTCCCCGCTAAGCGGCTCCTCTAGCGGCGCGCGGGCCTCTCACGAGCCCCGGACACAGGCCCCCCCCGGCGGGAGCGCCATCACGCGACACCGAGGCCACAGAACGGTTAGCCGCGTGCGTGGGGCGCCGAGTGAAGCTAACTATGCTAACGAGTTAGCAGCATTATAAGGTAAAAGGAGGTGCTAAAACACGAGCCTACTTAAAGATAACAGGAAGTTTACTTTGAACGCGCCTAGCTACCGCGCGTTCAAAGTAAACAGTAAGAACTGTTTCCTGTAGAATTTCAAAATAAAATCACTCACTATCCGGAATAGTGTATTTCTCGTATATTTAATGTCTTACGTCATGTTTCTACACCCAGTCGATCATTTTAAGGATCATTTTAAGGTTTTATGGGATAATATATTTATCTAAAATAATACTATATACAGAATTATAACCAACTATATTTATGTTTTGTGTTTTTATGAAATTATTTTATCGTTATCCTTTTATTTTGAATTCCCGTTCCGGAAGTTAATCTGCTCGGCTTTACGCGCTTTAAACCTCCGGAAAGAAGTTCAGGGCAAAACAAAGAGTTCCAAAGCAGATGTCCTTTGACCCCTGTCAAGACTACTTATGCTAACGAGTTAGCCACATTATAGAGTTAAATCTGTCATAAAACACAAGTCAACTTAAAGATAACAGGAAGTTTACTTTGAACGCGGCTAATTACTGCGATGTAAAAACTGTTTCCTGTAAAATTTCAAACTAAAATCACTCACTATCCGGAATCGTACATTTTCCGTATATTTCATGTCTTACGTCATGTTTCTACACCCAGTCGGTGATTTTGTGTTATATGGGATAATAATCAATTATGTCTGACCATGTTTATATTTTTTCATTTTTAATGAAGTATTTTATCGTTATTTATACTTTTATTTTGAATTGTCGTTCCGGAAGTTCATCTCCTGCTCGGCTTCACGCGCTATTAACCTACGGAAGGAAGTTTAGGGCAAAACAAAGTTTTCCAAAGAAGATGACCTTTGACCCTGTGGAGACTAAATGATTTATAAACGTGGTGAATTAATTTTTACAACCAAAGGTGAAACTTTTTCTGCTCAAAAATGAGAGAAAAACTTTGATCCCCTGATTGTTTGTGAGGTTATCAATAATAATGAATAAATTGAGGATTAATTTAAAGGCGTCCACGTCGGTGACCCGTGGGTTAAACCAACAACAGGTGTGACTGTAGGAAGAGAAACACGCACAACCTGTTTGGACAGGTATGCCTGAGCCCCGCCCACCTGATGGCTGCAACCACAGCCGCAAACACTGTCCTTTCAAAATAAAAGAAAGTGTGAAAACAAACCGTCCCTGAATGCAAACAGTGGAGCCAATCAGTGACAGGAGACAGGTGGTGGGGGGGGGGGGGCGGGCCCGGCCCTGGGGCCGGGGGATGCTCCACAAACGTCGGTTCTGTTCACAAAGTTGTTTCTGATTGTGAAAGGAAGCAGGTGACGTCCCCCTGTGGCCCCGCCCACCTGTGGCCCCGCCCAGTGGACTATACCTGGGGCCGGCAGCGCCTGTCAGACGAGCCGCGGTCCCCGGAGAGAGGAACGGATCAATGGAGTCCCCCCCCCTCAGAGGTGAGCGTCTGCATGGCTGTCTGCATGTGTGTGTGTGTGTGTGTGTGTGTGTGTGTGTGTGTTTGTTTGTTTGTTCTGGTGTGGGCGGCGCCCGGAGGCGGTCCAATCGGGTTGCGACACCCGGTGGGTTCAGGAAGTGTTAAGTGAGTCCTCTCTGCTCCCATCATGCTCTGCTGTGAAGCCCCAGGTGGAGCGGATGCTGCAGACGTGGAGCCGGCGGCGGCCCCACCAGCGGCAGCGGCCCCCCCGGGGGCGGCATCGGCCCCCCCAGCAGAGGGAGCAGACCCTGAAGGCCAGAGCAGGACGGACGGAGACGTGAGTCCAGCAGGAGAGGTGAGACACCTGAGGGGGGGGCTGGGGGGTGAACATCAGGTGTGAACTCCCATCATCCTTTGCATCAGCAGGAGATGTTCACGTGTGACAGCTCCTCCTCCTCCGTGGACAGCGATGAAGACAAGAAGAAGAAGAAGAAGAAGAAGAGGAAGGTGAGTCGCTCCTCCTCTTCCTCTGATTGACAGGAAGTCGCTGTGAGCATCCAATCAGCTGCCTGCATGGCTGAGGTGGGCGTGTCCCACCAGCTACGTCGTGTTCTGATCAGCCGTCACCTCGCCTTGCCCCGCCCCCGTCTCTGTCCACAGGACTCCTCCTCTTCCTCCTCTTCCTCCTCCTCTTCCTCCTGCTCCAGCAGCTCTTCAGAGAGCGACAGTGAGGTACACACACACACACACACACACACACACACACACACACACACACACACACACACACACACACACACACACACACACACACACACACACACACACCTGTTCCCAGCAATGAACGAACCAATCAGAGGGTTTGATCAATCCCACAGCTTCAGCTGTGTTCCTGCATCTGATTGGATGTTAAGTCTGAGGCTACCTAAAAGGGGTGGGGCTTACCTCAGGTATAAGGTCGTTTTAAATGAGGCACAACGATGTGTGTGTGTGTGTGTGTGTGTGTGTGTTTGTGTGTGTGTGTGACTGTGTGTTTGTGTGTGTTTGTGTGTGTGTGTGACTGTGTGTTTGTGTGTGTGTGTGTGTGTGTGTTTGTGTGTGTGTGTGACTGTGTGTTTGTGTGTGTTTGTGTGTGTGTGTGACTGTGTGTTTGTGTGTGTGTGTGTGTGTGTGTGTTTGTGTGTGTGTGTAACTGTGTGTTTGTGTGTGTGTGTGTGTGTGTGTGTGTGTGTGTGTGTGTTTGTGTGTGTGTGTAACTGTGTGTTTGTGTGTGTGTGTGTGTGTGTGTGTGTGTGTGTGACTGTGTGTTTGTGTGTGTTTGTGTGTGTGTGTGACTGTGTGTTTGTGTGTGTGTGTGTGTGTGTGTGTGTGTGTGTTTGTGTGTGTGTGTGACTGTGTGTTTGTGTGTGTGTGTGTGTGTGTGTGTGTGTGTGTGTGTGTGTCACACAGTTCAAATAAACACACCTTGGGGGCGTGGCCTCAGGGCGGGGTGCGTTCCATTCTGTTGAGTTGTGACTCGTGGAATGTGTCTCCGCCCCTCTGATCCACCTGACCTGCTTTTCCTGACCTCCTCCCCAGGTGAGTCGTAAACAGAAGCTTAGGGGCGTGGCCACGCCCACCAGAGCACAGGTCACGTTAGCTTAGCGTGTTAGCTTAGCATCATGCTGGTGAACCGATGGAGGCGGTCTCTTCAGCCTGACCTCTTTACCAATGGGACCAGTTACCTGACCATAGCCCCGCCCCTCAGAGCTGCAACACCTGACCGTAGAGACGGGGTCAAAGGTCATTAATGAAACTCTGTTACCCCCCCAAGGATGACAAGAAGAAGAAGAAGAAAGAGAAGAAAAAGAAAAAGAAGAAGAAGAAGGTAGATTTTTTTTTTAGCTCCTCCCTTCTGCAGCCAGGTGTGTCCCAACCAATCAGAGCTCACCTCCATCCCCTCTGGGGGCGGTCCCTGGAGGAGTCTCCGCCTCCTGATGACCAGTTGATCTTCTTTCACAGGAATCCTCTTCATCATCCTCCTCCTCATCCTCCTCTTCTGACAGTGAGGACGACAAGAAGAAGAAGAAGAAGAAGAAGAAGAAGGTGAGCTCACCTGTCACAGGTGACCACTTCCTGTCTGTGAACCAATCAGCAGCAGGTAAATCTGGACACTCTGTTTTGCAGGAGTCCAGCTCCTCTTCCTCATCTGGCAGCGACGAGGAGAAGAAGAAGGTAACGCCGTAGCTCCTCCTCCTGCTCCTCACATGACCCAGGAGGTGGAGTCACAGACCTGTAACTCCGCCTCCTTTGTTTTACTGTTTGACACATCTGAGCTGTGCTTCCTCAGGATGAAGAGGAGGAGGCGGGCAGCAGTGCGGCTGCTGGTGAGTTTCCACCAATCAGAACACAGCATCACAACGCATCACCTCTGATTGGACAATCCGAGGCTCAGTAGGTGGGACTTAATCCAGTTCTGTGGCTGACATCAATGAGGCTAAACAGGAGGTCACTTTAATGCCTGTTGACTGTTGAGAAACAACATGTAGCATGTAGCCCGTACAGCTATCAGGCTAGCTGTAGCTAGCACCACGCCTCCTTTTTAAAAACGTTTGAAAGCAAACGTTAAGTAATTGGAATATTTTACCGACTTAATGACAAAATTAAATCAAGATAAGCTTTTGTTCATTGCTAATGCCATTAGCATGCTAGCAGCCGTAGCATGCTAGCTTGCTAAAAGAAGATCTTGAAAAAAAACAACGAGACGCCTCCGACAGGCTCCACCCACAGTGTTTCTACCTCTTCCTGACGTTCACTTCCTGTTCCTAAGGTTCACTTCCTGTTCCTAAAGTTCACTTCCTGTTCCTAAGGTTCACTTCCTGTTCCTAAGGTTCATTTCCTGTTCCTAAGGTTCACTTCCTGTTCCTAAGGTTCACCTCCTGTTCCTAAGGTTCATTTCCTGTTCCTAAGGTTCACTTCCTGTTCCTAAGGTTCATTTCCTGTTCCTAAGGTTCACTTCCTGTTCCTAAGGTTCACCTCCTGTTCCTAAGGTTCACTTCCTGTTCCTAAGGTACACTTCCTGTTCCTAAGGTACACTTCCTGTTCCTAAGGTTCACTTCCTGTTCCTAAGGTACACTTCCTGTTCCTAAGGTTCACTTCCTGTTCCTAAGGTTCACTTCCTGTTCCTAAGGTTCACCTCCTGTTCCTAAGGTTCACTTCCTGTTCCTAAGGTTCACTTCCTGTTCCTAAGGTACACTTCCTGTTCCTAAGGTACACCTCCTGTTCCTAAGGTTCACTTCCTGTTCCTAAGGTTCACTTCCTGTTCCAGGCTCTGAGCTCGAAGGATCGACCGCTGATGGAGACAAACAAGTGAAATCCAAAGAGTCCCAGGTGACGGGCGAGGGGCCCCCAGGTGAGGGGCCCCCAGGTGAGGGACCTCCAGGTGAGGGCCCGCCATCCCGTGCCAACAATGGTACGTCTAGAATGTTAGCCATACGGCGCTATGTCCCACCGACGGGGCAGTAAGGGCTCTTCCTGTCCACCAGGGGGGGTCCAAGTCTTCACTGATGGAATGGAGGAAGGACACCTGAGCGATGATGAGGGCGATGGACAGGAGGAGAAGAAGAAGAAGAAGAAGAAGAAGAAGGTGACCACCAGAGGGCGCTGCAGTTTATCTGTTAGCTCATCTTTTTGCTTTTCTGCTAGCTTTTCTGTTAGCTCGTCTGTTAGCAGGTCGAACGTGAGGAGAAACAGGAAGTGTCCGTCTGGATCCACATGAGTGGGGGGAGACAAGAACGTCTTTTGAAACACGTGTTTTGCTTCAGGATTCCGGCTCATCTGGAGACAGTGATGAGGAGGAGGAGGAGGAGGAGGAGAAGAAGCAGAAGAAGAAGAAGAAGAAGAAGAAGAAGCAGAAGAAGCAGAAGAAGAAGAAGAAGCAGAAGGTGCTCGGGGCTCCTGACAGGTCATCAGTGTTCTGATGGGTTCTGCTGACCTCAGGTCTGTGTGTGTTTGAACCCACAGGACTCGTCCAGCTCCTCCTCTTCCTCATCTGACAGTGAAGATGACAAGAAGAAGAAGAAAAAGAAGGAGGTGATGCATCTTTTTTTTTTAAATTGTAGCCAAAAATATTTTATTTATTTTCAATCTGAACTCAAAAATTTTTTGTCCACTCAGCTTTGATGTCTACGTTTCTCACGATCCAGGATTCTTCTGAGGAGTGCAGTGATGGTTCTAGTGAGGAGGAGGAGAAGAAGAAGAAGAAGAAGAAGAAGAAGAAGAAGGAAAAGAAAAAGAAGAAGAAGGAGGTGACAACACTTTTTCAAAAATAAAAAAAAACTTTTATTGATCTTCAATCTAAATGTTTCAATTTTTGGTCCAATCAGCTTTAATGTTTACGTTTTTTACCTACAAGGATTCTTCTGAAGAGTGCAGCGACAGTTCTAGTGAGGAGGAGAAGAAGAAGAAGAAGAAGAAGGAGGTGACAACACTTTTTTAAAAATAAAAAAAATGTTTCAATTTTTGTCCACTCAGCTTTGATGTCTAAGTTTCTTACAATCCAGGATTCTTCTGAGGAGTGCAGTGATGGTTCTAGTGAAGAGGAGAAGAAGAAGAAGAAGAAGAAGAAGAAGGAAAAGAAAAAGAAGAAGAAGGAGGTGAGAACACTTTTTCAAAAATAAATAAAACTTTATTGATCTTCAATCTAAATGTTTCAATTTTTGGTCCAATCAGCTTTAATGTCTACTTTTTTTACGATCCAGGATTCTTCTGAGGAGTGCAGCGACAGTTCTAGTGAGGAGGAGAAGAAGAAAAAGAAAAAGAAGAAGAAGAAGAAGAAGAAGAAGAAGAAAAAGAAGAAGGAGGTGAGAACAGATTTTTTTAATTTTGACAAAAAAATTTCTGATCTTCAGTGTAATCTTTATGAACGTTTGGTCCAATCAGCTTTAATGTCTACTTTTTTTACCTACAAGGATTCTTCTGACGAGTGCAGCGACAGTTCTAGTGAGGAGGAGAAGAAGAAAAAGAAGAAGAAGAAGAAGAAGAAGAAGGAGGTGACAACACTTTTTTAAAAATAAAAAAAAAAATTCAATTTTTGTCCATGCAGCTTTGATGTCTACGTTTTTTACGATCCAGGATTCTTCTGAGGAGTGCAGTGATGGTTCTAGTGAGGAGGAGAAGAAGAAGAAGAAGAAGAAGAAGAAGAAGAAGAAGAAGGTGAGAACATTTTGTTTTAATTTTGACAAATTTTTTTTGATCTCCAGTGTAATCTTTTAAAACGTTTGGTCCAATCAGCTTTAATGTCTACTTTTTTTACGAACCAGGATTCTTCTGACGAGTGCAGTGATGGATCTAGTGAGGAGGAGAAGAAGAAAAAGACAAAGAAAAAGAAGGAGGTGAGAACAGATTTTTAATTAAAAATTTTTTTATTGATTTAAAATGTAAAGTTTTGAAATTTTTGGTCCAATCAGCTTTAATGTCTACTTTTTTTACCTACAAGGATTCTTCTGAGGAAAGCAGCGACAGTTCTAGTGAGGAGGAGAAGAAGAAGAAGAAGAAGAAGAAGAAGAAGAAGGAGGTGAGAACATTTTTTTTTTTAAATAAAAAATAAAGCAATTTATCTTCATTCCAAACTTTCAAAAAAAAATTTCCACTCAGCTTTAATGTCGACACTTTTTTTTTTTTTTTAAAATCCAGGATTCTTCTGAGGAGTGCAGCGATGGTTCTAGTGAGGAGGAGAAGAAAAAGAAGAAGAAGAAGAAGAAGAAGAAGAAGAAGAAGAAGAAGGCGGTACAAATATCTATTTTTTTTTATTTATCTTCAATGTAACCTTTATAAACGTTTGGTCCAATCAGCTTTGATGTCTACTTTTTTTACCTACAAGGATTCTTCTGAGGAAAGCAGCGACAGTTCTAGTGAGGAGGAGAAGAAGAAAAAGAAGAAGAAGAAGAAAAAGAAGAAGAAGAAGAAGAAGAAGAAGAAGGAGGTGACAACACTTTTTTAAAAATAAAAAAAAAATTTCAATTTTTGTCCATGCAGCTTTGATGTCTACGTTTTTTACGATCCAGGATTCTTCTGAGGAGTGCAGTGATGGTTCTAGTGAGGAGGAGAAGAAGAAGAAGAAGAAGAAGAAGAAGAAGGAGGTACAAATATCTTTTTTTTTTATTTATCTTCAGTGTAACCTTTATAAACGTTTGGTCCAATCAGCTTTGATGTCTACTTTTTTTACCTACAAGGATTCTTCTGAGGAAAGCAGCGACAGTTCTAGTGAGGAGGAGAAGAAGAAGAAGAAGAAGAAGAAGAAGAAGAAGAAGAAGAAGAAGAAGAAGAAGAAGAAGGAGGTGAGGACGTCTCATCTTTTCTAGGACTTGAGGTCGTCCTCTGAAACAAGGCGTTGACACTTCCTGTGTGACACTTCCTGTGTGACACTTCCTGTGTGACACTTCCTGTGTGACACTTCCTGTGTGACACTTCCTGTGTGACACTTCCTGTGTTGATTATTAATTTATTAGTAAAGGTTGTTTATTGTCTCATGACATCAGACCACTGGTGATTTATGATTGGACTAAAGCCGTCCCGGCTGCTCTAGAGGCCCCGCCCTAGAGGACGCAGAAGGCCCCGCCCTAAACGTGCGTCACACCCGTTAAAAAGCGTCTCGATGACAGGAAGTCAGCCATTTAGAATCAGGGTCTACTTCCTGCTGATGGCGTTGCTATGGTGACGGGATGAAGCCTCTTCTGATGTCTCGTGACCCCGTCCCGCCCATCGGGAGGCGGGACGGGGCAGGGGGCGGAGCTCACAGCTATGATTATTTGATTTTCTTCCTCCAGGAGTCTTCCTCTGACTCGTCCAGCGACGACGACAAGAAGAAGAAGAAGAAGAAGAAGAAGAAGAAGGAGGAGGAGGAGGAGGTGAGCGTCTCTCCAGGTGTCTTCAGGTGATGAAGAGCGCTGTGTCCAAACGTTTCCTCTTCTTCCTCCAGGATTCTTCTTCTGGTGATTCTTCCAGTGACGATGAGGAGAAGAAGAAGGTAAGTCGGTCTTTATGACGCGTCCGCTGAGTCGGCCCGTCGTCATGACGATGTTTCCTCCATCAAGGGTTCATCCAGCAGCGAGGAGGAAGAGGAGGAGGAAGAGGAGGGCACAGAGAAGGTAATGGACATGACGAAGAGTCAGCGTTTAGTTAGGGGTGTGGTCTGAGTTGGTTAGGGGTGTGGTCTGAGTTTTGTTGGGGGTGTGGTCTGAATTTGGGGGTGTGGTCTGAGTCTGTGGGTGTGGCCTAATGGCGTGCTGCTGTATTGGACCAGGACTCGTCTGGCGGCTCGCTGGACGGCGACGACACCAAAGAGGCGGGCCAAGATGAGGTAAGACACGCCCCCAATCCAATCACATCTGTGGTGTCGTGCGTCCTCATTGGATGTTTGCTCGTCAGAGTCTGGAAAAGAGGCGGGACCTTCCTGGGGAGGAGTCGCGCCCTGAGGTGTCCTCCTCAGAAGACGTCCATGACCCCGCCCCCAGCATCACCCTGACCCCACTGCCCCCTGACCCGACGGTGGCACCCCATCCTCCCGAGGCCACGCCCGACCCGAGGGCGGTGGGCGGGGCCTCCCTGGGCGTGGGGGGTGGAGCTGACATCAGCAGACCGCTCAGCCCCATGGAGAGGCTGATGACGGGCTCCAGCAGGTACGGCCAGAGGTCGGCCCCGCCCACTGGCCGCCTGACCTCCAGCGACCTCCGGAAGGGCAGCAGGTTCTACAAACCGTGAGGGGCCGTGGGGGCCGGTGGGGGCGGAACCAACCACCAACCAATCAGGAAACAGTCCAGGAAATTCTGAGGAAATTAAAGAGTTGTTTGTCAATAAAAACAATTTTTCTGGTTGTGCTTCCTGTTACTGCGTCAGGGGCGGGGCTTCAATCAGAACCACAGGGGTCATCAGGGGCGGGGCTTCAATCAGAACCACAGGGGTCATCAGGGGCGGGGCTTCAATCAGAACCACAGGGGTCATCAGGGGCGGGGCTTCAATCAGAACCACAGGGGTCATCAGGGGCGGGGCTTCAATCAGAACCACAGGGGTCATCAGGGGCGGGGCTTCAATCAGAACCACAGGGGTCGTCAGGGGCGGGGCTTCAATCAGAACCACAGGGGTCATCAGGGGCGGGGCTTCAATCAGAACCACAGGGGTCATCAGGGGCGGGGCTTCAATCAGAACCACAGGGGTCATCAGGGGCGGGGCTTCAATCAGAACCACAGGGGTCATCAGGGGCGGGGCTTCAATCAGAACCACAGGGGTCATCAGGGGCGGGGCTTCAATCAGAACCACAGGGGTCGTCAGGGGCGGGGCTTCAATCAGAACCACAGGGGTCGTCAGGGGCGGGGCTTCAATCAGAACCACAGGGGTCATCAGGGGCGGGGCTTCAATCAGAACCACAGGGGTCATCAGGGGCGGGGCTTCAATCAGAACCACAGGGGTCGTCAGGGGCGGGGCTTCAATCAGAACCACAGGGGTCGTCAGGGGCGGGGCTTCAATCAGAACCACAGGGGTCATCAGGGGCGGGGCTTCAATCAGAACCACAGGGGTCATCAGGGGCGGGGCTTCAATCAGAACCACAGGGGTCGTCAGGGGCGGGGCTTCAATCAGAACCACAGGGGTCATCAGGGGCGGGGCTTCAATCAGAACCACAGGGGTCATCAGGGGCGGGGCTTCAATCAGAACAACAGGGGTCGGCAGGGGCGGGGCTTCAATCAGAACCACAGGGGTCATCAGGGGCGGGGCTTCAATCAGAACCACAGGGGTCATCAGGGGCGGGGCTTCAATCAGGGGTCGTCATGACGCCACTCCATCTGGAACCAATGAAGAAGAGTGAAAAGGTTGTTAGCTGTTATGTTAGCTTAGCGTTAGCCAAAGGTCAGTTAGCTAGCATTCAAGGCTAATTTACACAGAAAATATTTTCAAACTCAAACAAAATTTTCCAAATGTCCAAAAATACGAAGTAAATGAAACAAAGTGTCTCCAGGTCACCGCCTGTCAGTCAAAACACGAGTTATTTAAACGTAATTAACAAAATCTATAAATACAAACTTTATGAACAAAAAACTTTAAAAATGAGGGCCATTAAATAAGATTTTTAATAATGAGAAACTTTTTGAAAAAAAAAAAATCTAAATAATGATAAACAAACTTTTTAATTAAAAGAAACTTTTTTTGCAAAGAGAAACATTTTTAATAAAAACTTTTTAATAACAAGAAACTTTTGGAATAAAGATTAACTTTTTAACAAAGAGGAACTTTTTGATAGAGGGAAACTTTTGAATAAAAAAACTTTTTGAATAGAAACTTTGACAAAAAGAAACGTTTTTAATAAAGAGAAACTTTTGAATAAAACTTTTTAAATGAATAGAAACTTTTGAATAAAACTTTTTGAATAAATAGAAACTTTTGAATAATAAAACTTTTTGAATAGAAACTTTTGAATAAATAGAAACTTTTTAATAAAACTTTTTGAATAAATAGAAACTTTTGAATAATAAAACTTTTTGAATAGAAACTTTTGAACAAACAAAACTTGTGAACAAACGAAACTTTTTGAACAAACGAAACTTTTGAACAAACAAAACTTTTTAACAAACAAAACTTTTGAACAGACAAAACTTTTGAACAAACAAAACTTTTGAACAAACAAAACTTTTGCACAAACAAAACTTTTGAATAAACAAAACTTTTGAACAAACAAAACTTTTGAACAAACAAAACTTTTGAACAAACAAAACTTTTGAACAGACAAAACTTTTGAACAAACAAAACTTTTGAACAGACAAAACTTTTGAACAAACAAAACTTTTGAACAAACAAAACTTTTGAATAAACAAAACTTTTGAACAAACAAAACTTTTGAACAAACAAAACTTTTGAACAAACAAAACTTTTGAACAGACAAAACTTTTGAACAAACAAAACTTTTGAACAGAGACAAACTCGTTGAGGAACTCCAGGTTTGGTTTTGACGCCTTCAAATCTGAACACGTCTCCACACCCACCCCCCTCCGGGAACGACGCGTTGCACCTGAACGCACCTGAACGCACCTGAATGCACCTGAACGCACCCGAACACAGCGCCCCAGCTGACTGTGGAGGGGCGTGGCCTGAGGAGGTCACATGACCAGGGTGCAGTCAGAGCGACTCGGATCACTTGCTGTTTGCTGGAGGACGAGGCAGGATGTCTAGTTTCGGTCTGGAGGACGGTGAGTTCTGGTTCCACCGTGTGGATCCCATCTGAGGGGGGGGAGGGGCAGGCTCCCACCTGAGGGCCACGCCCGTCACACCTGTGTCTGTTTGTGCAGCTCTTGACAAGAAGGAGGAGGAGGTGAAGAAGGAGAAGAGTCAGGACACGGAGTGGAGCTTGTTCGGCAAAGTAAGAATGTCTGAGTCCAGAAGATCCAGAAGATCCAGAAGGTTCTGGAGGTTCTGGAGGTTCTAGAGGTTCTGGAGGTTCTGGAGGTTCTGGAGGTCCAGCTGGACTTGAACCTGTTGCTTTGTGGTTTTCAGAAGGACAAGAAGGACAAGGAGAAGGAGAAGGAAGGGGACCGATCGGGGGAAGGCCACCGCGACAAGAAGAAGAGCGGTGGTGATGAGGACAAGAAGAAGAAGAGCGAGGAGAAGGACGGCGACGGGAACGCGTCCGACTCGTCCAGCTCCTCCTCCTCCTCCTCCTCCTCCTCTTCGTCCAGCAGCGACGAGGTGAGTCCAGCCGCAGCTGATTGGTGGCTTCCTGGCAGGAAGTAGGTGAACAGGTGGGGGCAGGTGGACGGGTCCAACCAGCGGCGCCGGTTCTGACACGCTGAGACACGCCCACCTGGAGGGGGGGGGGGGGGATCCAGGTGAACCTGCAGAACCACATGTTTGGTTCACGCTCCACGCAGAGGAGCCACGCCCACAGGAGGAGGCGGCTTCGGCGTGCAGCTGGAGGGCGTGGCTTCTGAGGGGCGTGGCTTGTGGCGAGTTGACCCGGTGACACCGGAATGACCCCGCTGTTCTGTTTCAGGACAAATGAGATCCAGGACCTGGTTCCAGGACCCTGATCCAGACGCTCCAAGTGGTCGTGGGTTTGAGGGCAGAACCGACGGGTCTCAGGTCCACCAGAACCAGAACCAGAACCAGAGGCTGTAATCGCTTTGTGAAGACATCAAATGAAATAAAGTCATGAAACGTTTGACGCCTGCAGCGCCTCCTTTACCGCAGCGGGTCCGGGTCCTGGACCCGGTCCTGGACCCGGACCTGGACCCGGTTCCAGGATCTCGATCCCACCGTGGTTTATTGTCCTGGTTTTCCGTTTCCAGTTGGTTCGACTCCTTTCTGGTCGGCGTCTCATCATGATGATGTCACTAGACTGACAGCTGCTGGACCCAAAGCAAACACCTCTGATTGGTCGACACTGTAAGGCTCCTCCTACACCAAGAGTTAATTAATTGATGAAGTTTTACTGCAAACAGAATCTGGATCTGAAGTTCAATTAATGACCACCTATTATCATTATTATTATTACTATTATTACTATTATTATTATTATTACTATTATTATTATTACTATTATTACTATTATTATTATTATTACTATTATTATTACTATTATTATTATTATTATTATTACTATTATTATTATTACTATTATTACTATTATTATATTATTATTATTATTATTTATTATTACTATTACTATTATTATTATTATTATTACTATTATTATTATTATTACTATTATTAATATTATTATTATTATTGTTATTATTGTTATTATTACTATTACTATTATTATTATTATTATTACTATTATTATTATTATTATTATTACTATTATTATGATGATGATAATTATAATATGATTATTATGATTTTGATCATTATTATCGTTATGATTATTGTTATTGTTATTATTTTTTCTTATCATTAGCTGTGGATGTCGTGAGACTCGGGGTGGGGGGGGTGTCACACATACGCTGTTTGTTTAGGGGGTAGAGAGTCTGTTTCCACCGTCAGAAGACGTTATTGATCATCAGCCTGTTTGGTTTTACGGGTTAATCATAAAACCATCATCCTACAAGATCCCATCTTGGTCCAAGTGGACCTGGAAGAACCGAATCATAGACTAAATGAATTGGAATCTGTTCTGAACTTTGTCACACAAATGCTGGTCGGATTTACATTTTACTTCTATGTGCTCACTTTGTGTTCTGTAAATCAATGGATTCAAGCAACTATTATTATTATTATGATGATTATTATTAATAATCATCATAATAATATGATTAATATTATTATTATTAATATTATGACTATTATTATCATTATTATTATTAATAATATTATGATTATTATTGTTTTTGTTTTTGTTGTTGTGACGATGATTCTAACACTTCATTAATTGCAGATCTTTTTTTTTATCGGGGTCTGATCGTTCACTTCTGATCGATCAGATCGATCGTGTCCTTCTGTCTGTCGTTCTCCCGTCTCACCGCAGGGGGGCGGGGACGTTCCTCTCTCGCGACCGGCGTCAGCGGTCACCCAGCAACAGCGGGCTCGAGCTCAAGTCGAGTGCGCACACTTAGACCGCAGCAGGAAGTCAGGTGGGTCACGTCTACAAAATAAAAGCACGTACTTGAGTCGGTTTGTCGCCGACTGGTCCAGTGTGATGTTTACGGGTTAAATGTACCAAAACCGTCTGAAATATAATCTGTGTGATCATCATCATCATCAACAACAACAACAACCACCGTCATAATCGCAATAATATTAATGATTTCTTATTTAACAACATTATTAATATTATTATCAATTGTTAACATTATTAATATCTGTCATTATTACTAATTATTATCATTATTATTCGGATTAATAATGCTGACAATAATTATAAGAGTAATAGTAATCACAATATTAATGTTCGTAACAATATTATTAATTAATAATTAATATTAAGAAGAAGTAGAAGAAGGTGTACTTTATTGATCCCCTGGGGGAAATGACATTTGTCACTCGGGTGTACATTTTTTTTTGTGTTAGTTTTTCAGTCCGCGTGTACAGGCCCCTGAAACAACCACTGCACACAGGGGGGCCTGTGAGCATGCAGTTAGTACATACATGACAACACAACATCAAGCTGTACATGGGGAGGCAGAGTGACGGGCAGCAACCTCCTGGAGTGAGCCCCAATAGAGCAGCTCGTAGGGGGGACGGCGCCTTGCTCAAGGGCACCTCAGCAGTGGCTGGGAGGTGAGCCGACACCTCCCACCGTCAGCTCACACTCCGGATATGTTCTGGAGGGAGCGGGACTCGATCCACCGATGGCTGGGCGATCTGTCTTCAAGACATCTGCTCTACCGCTGAAACACGAATAACTTAATATTTACAAGATTGACAATAATAACTAACATTATTAATAATAATAATAATAATAATTTATAGTAATAGAATAATGAAATAAAAATATTATTATTGATACCAATTAATAATTATTAATAATAGTAGTACTGACAATGAGTTATGATGATAAAGATTAATAATTGTTAATAATAACTTCGACAATAATGATTATAATATTAATAATTATAAAAATAAAATAAAATAGCAAATAAAAATAATGAAAATAAAACAATTAGTTTTAATTCTTATTAGTGATAATAATACTGACAATAATATTTGTAAACATTAACAATATAACAATACCTTATAATTATTATTATTATTATGACTGTTGTTATTATTCTTGCTGTGTATTTTAATAATTACCTGTATTATTACTATTCTTAATATTAATGTATTATTATTATTATTATTATTATTAAGTATGCCACATTATGGCTCCACCTTGTCTCATGGTTTCCTGCGCGGTGTTTTATTTTGAAAGCAGCCGCCGGAAGCCGTGTGTGTGCGAGGCACCGGCGCTTCGCTCCGCTCGGAGCTGCAGCAGAGACACCGTGGAGCTCAGCGCGACGCGCCGGGGAGACGCACGGAGAGGAGCGGAGGAGCTCCGGTGAGGAGGAGCAGCTGGAGGAGGAGACGAAGAAGAAGAAGACAGGAAGGAGAAGAGGAGGAGGACAAGAAGAAGAGGAGGACACTGTCCCACGAGGAGGACATAAAGAGGAGGACTCTGGTTCTTCTGGTTCTTCTGGTTCTTCTGGTTCTTCTGGTTCTTCTGGTTCTTCTGGTTCTTCTGGTTCTTCTGGTTCTGGAGCCTTTGGGGGGCAGACAGGCGGGACTGAGTTCTCGCTCCGGGACGGTTGTCTTTGTTCGGGGGGTGAATGTCGGGGGTGTGAAGAAACTTGATGTGTGGCCCCCCCCAGCCCCAGCCCTAGCTCCCCCTACCCCCCACCCCCCAAAGGAGACCGGCGCTGAGATCCAGTTCCAGTAGGACCCACCGGAGCCATGATCCAGTTCCATAAGCCGGACCTCTGGATCACCTGGACGCTGCTGCTGTGGCTGGACGGTAAGACAACAAACAACACGACAAATAAACAACAAACAAACAAACAAACATCACAACAACCACACAACAAGTAAACAAGTAAACAACAAGTGAACAAGTAAACAACAACGACACAACACGGGTTCCTGAACGCGTCTCGTGTTCTGGTCAAATTAATCCAGACTAACAGACCAATCTGGATTCGACCCCCCACCGCCGTTTCACCCCCCATTGCTGTTTGACCCCCCATTGCTGTTTGACCCCCCATTGCTGTTTGACCCCCACACACTGTTTGACCCCCCCACAGACTTCAGAGGTTTCTTCGGGCTCTTCAGAAAAACTGCTGATTTCACGTCGTTTGT
>JABVMC010000032.1:164224-180265 GCA_013358685.1 Antennarius maculatus | reverse complement strand
CCCCCTCAACAAAACAGCTGGTAGAAAACAGTAGCTAGCAGCTAACCGTTAGCAGCTAACAGTTAGCAGATGAGAGGAGGCGGGCTGAGGGACAGGAGGTTCATTCTGTCCAATCAGAGGACAGGAGACGCCCCATGATTGTTGTTCTGTGATTTCATTGTTTATAAAGCGCTGCTGGACCAATCAGAAAGGCCCATTTTACCCCCAATGGGCCTTAACCCTGCCAGACAGACACACAGACAGACACAGACAGACAGACACAGACAGACACAGACAGACACATACAGATACACACAGACAGACAGACAGACACAGACAGACACATACAGACAGACACAGACAAACACAGACAGACAGACACACACACAGACAGACACAGACAGACAGACACAGACAGACACATACAGACACAGACAGACACAAACACAGACACAGACAGACAGACACAGACAGACACAGACAGACACAGACACAGACAGACACAGACAGACACAGACAGACAGACAGACACAGACACAGACACAGACAGACAGACACAGACAAACACAGACACACACAGACAGACACACACAGACAGACAGACACAGACAGACACAGACTGACAGACACAGACTGACACAGACAGACAGACACAGACAGACACAGACTGACACAGACAGACAGACACAAACACAGACACACAGACACAGACAGACACAGACAGACACAAACACAGACACACAGACACAGACACACACAGACAGACACAAACACAGACACACAGACACAGACAGACACAGACTGACACAGACAGACACACACAGACAGACACAAACACAGACACACAGACACACACAGACACAGACAGACACAAACACAGACACACAGACACAGACAGACACAGACAGACACAAACACAGACACACAGACACAGACAGACACAGACAGACACAAACACAGACACACAGACACAGACAAACACAGACACACACAGACAGACACACACAGACAGACAGACACAGACAGACACAGACTGACAGACACAGACTGACACAGACAGACAGACACAGACAGACACAGACTGACACAGACAGACACACACAGACAGACACAAACACAGACACACAGACACAGACAGACACAGAGTGACACAGACAGACACACACAGACAGACACAAACACAGACACACAGACACAGACAGACACAGACAGACACAAACACAGACACAGACACACACAGACAGACATAAACACAGACAGAGACACAGACAGACACAGACAGACAGACACAGACAGGCACAGACAGACACAGACAGACAGACACAGACTGACACAGACACAGACAGACACAGACAGACACAGACAGACAGACTGACAGACACAGACAGACAGACTGACAGACACAGACTGACACAGACAGACACAGACAGACAGACACAGACAGATAGACACAGACAGACACAGACAGACAGACACAGACAGACAGACACAGACAGACACAGACAGACAGACTGACAGACACAGACAGACAGACACAGACAGACACAGACAGACAGACACAGACAGACAGACACAGACACAGACAGACAGACACAGACAGACAGACACAGACAGACACAGACGGACAGACACAGACAGACACAGACAGACACAGACACAGACTGACACAGACAGACAGACACAGACAGACACAGACAGACAGACAGACACAGACAGACAGACACAGACAGACAGACTGACAGACACAGACAGACAGACACAAACACAGACAGACACAGACAGACAGACACAGACAAACACAGACAGACACAGACAGACACAGACAGACACAGACAGACAGACACACACACACAGACAGACACAAACACAGACACAGACAGACACATACAGACACAGACAGACACAAACACAGACACAGACAGACAGACACAGACAGACAAAGACAGACAGACACAGACACAGACACAGACGGACACAGACAGACACAGACAGACAAAGACAGACACAGACAGACACATACAGACACATACAGACAGACACAGACAGACACAGACAGACACAGACAGACACATACAGACACAGACAGACACAGACAGACACAGACAGACAGACACAGACAGACACATACAGACACATACAGACACAGACAGACACAGACAGACACAGACAGACAGACACAGACAGACACAGACAGACACAGACACAGACAGACACAGACAGACAGACACAGACAGACACAGACAGACAGACACAGACAAAGACAGACACAGACAGACACAGACAGACACAGACAGACAAAGACAGACACAGAAAGACACATACAGACACATACAGACAGACACAGACAGACAGACACAGACAGACACATACAGACACAGACAGACAGACACAGACAGACACAGACAGACACAGACAGACACAGACACAGACAGACACAGACAGACAGACACAGACAGACACAGACAGACAGACACAGACAAAGACAGACACAGACAGACACAGACAGACACAGACAGACACATACAGACACAGACAGACAGACACAGACAGACACAGACAGACAGACACAGACAGACACAGACACAGACAGACAGACACAGACAAACACAGACACACACAGACAGACACACACAGACACAGACACACACAGACTGACAGACACAGACTGACACAGACAGACAGACACAGACAGACACAGACACAGACAGACACAAACACAGACAGACAGACACAGACAGACACAGACAGACAGACACAGACAGACAGACACAAACACAGACACAGACAGACAGACACAGACAGACACACACAGACAGACACAAACACAGACACAGACAGACAGACACAAACAGACAGACACAGACACAGACAGACACAGACAGACATAAACACAGACAGAGACACAGACAGACACAGACAGACACAGACAGGCACAGACAGACACAGACAGACAGACACAGACTGACACAGACACAGACAGACACAGACAGACACAGACAGACACAGACAGACAGACTGACAGACACAGACAGACACAGACACAGACAGACACAGACAGACAGACACAGACAGACAGACAGACACAGACAGACACAGACAGACAGACTGACAGACACAGACAGACAGACACAGACAGACACAGACAGACAGACACAGACAGACAGACACAGACAGACACAGACGGACAGACACAGACACAGACAGACACAGACACAGACTGACACACAGACAGACACAAACACAGACACACAGACACAGACAGACAGACACAGACAGACAGACACAGACAGACACAAACGCAGACAGAGACACAGACAGACAGACTGACAGACACAGACAGACAGACACAAACACAGACAGACACAGACAGACAGACACAAACACAGACAGACACAGACAGACAGACACAGACAAACACAGACACAGACAGACACAGACAGACACACACACAGACAGACAGACACAGACAGACACAAACACAGACACAGACAGACACATACAGACACATACAGACACAGACACAAACACAGACACAGACACACAGACACAGACAGACAAAGACACAGACACAGACAGACACAGACAGACAAAGACAGACACAGACAGTCACAGACAGACACAGACAGACACAGACAGACAGACACAGACAGACAAAGACAGACACAGACAGACACATACAGACACATACAGACAGACACAGACAGACACAGACACAGACAGACATAAACACAGACAGACACAGACAGACAGACACAGACAAACACAGACACAGACAGACACAGACAGACAGACACACACACAGACAGACAGACACAGACAGACACAAACACAGACACAGACAGACACATACACAGACAGACACAAACACAGACACAGACAGACAGACACAGACAGACAAAGACACAGACACAGACAGACACAGACACAGACAGACAAAGACAGACACAGACAGACACAGACAGACACAGACAGACACAGACAGACAGACAAAGACAGACACAGACAGACACAGACAGACACAGACAGACACAGACAGACAGACACAGACAGACACAGACAGACACAGACAGACACAGACAGACACAGACACAGACAGACACAGACACAGACAGACACAGACAGACAGACAGACACAGACAGACACAGACACAGACAGACAGACACAGACAGACACAGACAGACACAGACAGACAGACACAGACAGACACAGACTGACACAGACAGACACACACAGACACAAACACAGACACACAGACACAGACAGACACAGACTGACACAGACAGACACACACAGACAGACACAGACACAGACAGACACAGACACAGACAGACACATACAGACACAGACAGACAGACACAGACAGACAGACACAGACAGACACAGACAGACACAGACAGACACAGACAGACAGACACAGACACAGACAGACACAGACAGACACAGACAGACACAGACAGACACAGACACAGACAGACACAGACACAGACAGACAGACACAGACAGACAGACAGACACAGACAGACACAGACACAGACAGACAGACACAGACAGACACAGACAGACACAGACAGACAGACACAGACAGACACAGACTGACACAGACAGACACACACAGACACAAACACAGACACACAGACACAGACAGACACAGACTGACACAGACAGACACACACAGACAGACACAAACACAGACACACAGACACAGACAGACACAGACAGACACAGACACAGACAGACACAGACAGACATAAACACAGACAGAGACACAGACAGACACAGACAGACAGACAGACACAGACTGACACAGACACAGACAGACACAGACAGACAGACTGACAGACACAGACAGACAGACTGACAGACACAGACTGACACAGACACAGACAGACACAGACACAGACAGACACAGACAGACAGACACAGACAGACACAGACACAGACAGAAAGACACAGACAGACACAGACAGACACAAACGCAGACAGAGACACAGACAGACAGACTGACAGACACAGACAGACAGACACAGACAGACACAGACAGACACAGACGGACAGACACAGACAGACACAGACAGACACAGACAGACACAGACACAGACTGACACAGACACAGACACAGACAGACACAAACACAGACACACAGACACAGACAGACACAGACAGACAGACACAGACAGACACAAACGCAGACAGAGACACAGACAGACAGACTGACAGACACAGACAGACAGACACAGACAGACACACACAGACACAAACACAGACCCACAGACACAGACTGACACAGACAGACAGACACAGACAGACACAGACAGACACAAACACAGACAGACACAGACAGACAGACTGACAGACACAGACACAGACAGACAGACACAGACACAGACAGACACAGACAGACACAGACAGACAGACAGACACAGACAGACAGACACAGACAGACACAGACAGACAGACACAGACAGACAGACACAGACAGACAGACAGACACAGACAGACACAGACAGACAGACAGACACAGACAGACAGACACAGACACACAGAGCTGTGTATTGGTCTATTTCCTTTATCTGGAAACCAGAAGAAGTCTGTGTGTGTGTGTGTGTGTGTGTGTGTGTGTGTGTGTGTGTGTGTGTGTGTGTGTGTGTGTGTGTGTGTGTGTGTGTGTGTGTGTGTCAAAAATTGCATCAAAAATTGATGTGGATCTTAGTTCCTGTCAGGCTGCATCAGGTCAACACACTGAGCATCACGGGGGGGGCGGGGGGGTCTGTGTAGAGAATATTCCCACGAACCAGAGAGGAAATAAATTAAAACATTATTATTTTTATTTATCTATTTTTATTTATTTTTACATTAAATTCTTCCTGGTCTATTAAATCTCTGTGCGCCCCCCCAGACGGACCTGGAGGCTCTGGACCCCCGGGGCCGGACCCCCCTCCACTTGGCCGTCACTCTGGGTCACCTGGACTGTGTTCGTGTTCTGCTGCAGGGGGGGGCTGACGTCAGCAAGGAGAACCGCAGCGGCTGGACAGGTGTGTCCTGGATCCGGGGGGTTCTGGACCCGGGGGGTTCTGGTTCTTACGGTGGTGTTCCTCCAGTCCTGCAGGAGGCGGTGTGCACCGGGGACCCGGAGCTGGTTCGATTGGTCCTGCGTTACCGTGACTACCAGAGGACGGCCCAGAGGCTGGCAGGGATCCCCGTCCTGCTGGAGCGTCTGCAGCAGGTGTGAACGGCCCCCCAGGACCCACCGGAGCAAACAGGAAGTCCCCCTGGGCTCCGGTGTCACGTGTTGTTTGTTTAAAGTGTGCAGCCGACGCCCAGGGACCGCCTCCCAAAGGACACGCCTCCAGCAGCACTTCATCTGGAGTCCTCTGGAGATGATGTCATCACTCTGGAGACATCTCCAGAGTGATGACATCATCTCCAGAGTGATGACATCATCTCTCCATCATGTTGCCATGTCCAATCTGTGCTAACCCATGAGGTCTTGCTCCTCATGAAGGCGTGTCCTTCATCGTAGTCTTCATCAGCTGTCTTTGTCTTACTATCAACATGGGGGCGTGTCCTTATCTTCCTCCTTGTGGGGGCGTGTCCTTACCTTCCTCCTCGTGGGGGCGGGTCCTTACCTTCCTCCTCGTGGGGGCGGGTCCTTACCTTCCTCCTTGTGGGGGCGTGTCCTTACCTTCCTCCTTGTGGGGGCGTGTCCTTACCTTCCTCCTCGTGGGGGCGGGTCCTTACCTTCCTCCTCGTGGGGGCGTGTCCTTCTCCTCCTCAGGCCCAGGACTTCTACGTGGAGATGAAGTGGGAGTTCACCAGCTGGGGTGAGTCTCCTCCGTGCTTTTACTTTGAAGGGGCTGCTGTGTGTCAGTGGTGGTCAGCTGGTTCCTTATCTTTTTGGGGGGGGGCTGATGAAAATGAGCAGTTTGTGTGGGCGGAGTCTCTGGTGGTGGCCAGAGATGTGATTGACAGGTAGTGTGTCGTCAGCATAGCGGTGTAGAACAACATGTCCAAGCGTTACCATGGAGATATGAACGGAGGGGCCCAAAATGGATGTGTTTTGTTTAGTCCAGACCAGGTTCTGACCCGCTCCTGCCCCCTGCCCTCCCTGCAGTGCCCCTGGTGTCCCGGATCTGCCCCAGCGACACCTACAGGGTGTGGAAGAGCGGCCAGAGCCTCCGGGTGGACACCACCCTGATGGGCTTCGAACACATGACCTGGCAGAGAGGAAATCGCAGCTTCATCTTCAGAGGACAAGGTCACATGACCCCCAGCAGCCAATCAGGTTCTGGTAGAACCAAGCCCTCTTAAACCCCACCCCCTGCCCCCCCAGGCTCCAGTGCTGAGGTGATGGAGGTGGACCACGACCGGCGGCTGGTGTTCTGTGAGACATTGTGCGTCTCGACGCTGACGGGGTTTACTCCGGGTCGGGGCGCCGGGTCGGGTCTGCTGGGGGCGGGGCTTCCCAGCGACGAGCAGGTAGCCGCGAGGCTAACGGCGCCGGTGGTGACAACACAGCTGGACACCCGCAACATCGCCTTCGAGAGGTACGTGCCCCCCCAGCCCCGAGACTCGTTGCGGTCCAGGATGGGGGTGGGGCCTCAGAGGAGTGACGTTTCATTGGTTGCAGGAACAAGACGGGGATTCTGGGCTGGAGGAGCGAGAAGATGGAGACGGTGAACGGGTACGAAGCCAAGGTAGGACCGGTTCGGGGGGGGTTGGGGTCCGGTTGGGGGGGCAGCAGACCCTGATGGTGACACCTCGTTGTGTTCCAGGTCTACGCCGCGTCCAACGTGGAGCTGGTCACCAGGACCAGAACCGACCACCTGGACCAGAACAGGAACAAGACCAGAGGTGAGTCAGGACCCCCACCCAGGTGACCCATCGCTGCCACGGCAACCAGGTCAGGTGACCCATCGCTGCCACGGCAACCAGGTCAGGTGACCCATCGCTGCCACGGCAATCGGTACACCTCACCTGAGTCCGGGCTGTGACCCACTTCTGGTTCAAGACCTGAACCACCTGGGATCAGGATCAGGTGACCTGAGCCAGATCACCTGATCCTGATAACCTGACCCGGCCCCCCCAGCACCGTGACCCTGTCGGTCTCTCTCCGGACAGGGGGGCGAACGCCGCTGCAGAACTTCCTGGGCATCGCTGAACAGCACATGGGGTCGACCAATGGGGTGAGACGTTTGCCTGTTTAAGCCCCGCCTCCTGGCGCCCTGCTGGCCCCACCCACCTGAGACCGTGTCTCTGCAGGTTCAGGTGACCCAGTCATCGTCCCAGCACCCCCCCCGGGCGGTGCTGACGGCAGAAGAGTACTTCAACCCAGGGGCGTCGCCGACCCGCGGGGACGTGGGGCCCCCTTGTCAGCTGACCACCAAGACCCAGAGGTGACGCCCACAGGAAGCCCCGCCCCGCGAGGTCAGGTGTGTGACGTGGGCGTGTGTTTGCAGGTTCAAGGCCAAGCTGTGGCTGTGCGAGTCCCACCCCCTGTCCCTGGGGGGGCAGGTGGCCCCCATCATCGACCTCATGGCCGCCTCCAACGCCATGTTCGCAAAGCTGCGTGACTTCATCACGCTGCGCCTGCCGCCGGGCTTTCCCGTGCAGATCGGTGAGGGGCGGGGCTTGAGGGGGCGGGGCGATGGGGGGCAGGAGGCGGGACTGATCGGGTGGTGTCCCTGCAGAGATCCCCCTGTACCACATCCTGAACGCCAGGATCTCCTTCAGCAACCTGAACGGCAGTGAGGAGGCGGCGCCTGGCCGCGCCCACGGCAACAGGCTCCACGGCAACGGGGGGGCGGAGCCAGAGGGACAGAGGGAGGCAACGAGGGCCGACACCCCGTCTCCAAGCAGCGACTCATCCAGCGTCTCCAGCTCCAGCTCCAGCAGTAAGAACAGAGCCGAAGTAATCTGATTACTGATGTAATCTGGTTACTGATGTAATCTGGTTACTGATGTAATCTGGTTACTGATGTAATCTGATTACTGATGTAATCTGGTTACTGATGTAATCTGGTTACTGATGTAATCTGGTTACTGATGTAATCTGATTACTGATGTAATCTGATTACTGATGTAATCTGATTACTGATGTAATCTGGTTACTGATGTAATCTGGTTACTGATGTAATCTGATTACCGATGTAATCTGATTACTGATGTAATCTGGTTACTGATGTAATCTGAGTACTGTCTACCCTTCCTCCCGCCTTCTTCCAGCGTCCTGTGGGGCGGGGCAGGTCCCACCCTGTGTCTTCGAGGCCCCGCCCGGTTACACCCTCCTGGGGGGCCGGCAGAAGGAGGGCGTGAGGGAGGAGGAGGAGGACCTGATGCAGTTCGCCATCCAGCAGAGCCTCCTGGAGGCGGGGTCTGAGTGCGACCAGGTGGGCGTCCTGCTCCAGGACTGCGCCTTCATGGTAACCATGGGGGTGGAGTCTGCCTCTCTCACTTCCTGTTTGTTTCCAGGTGACCATCTGGGAGGCGCTGACCAATAGCAAGCCAGGGACACACCCCCTGTCCTGTGACCCGAGTCGTCTGGACAGGTCAGACCCGAACCAGGACCCCTGGAGCCGGACTCCACTACCCAGAATCCTCTGCTTCCTCCAGTCCCTCATGTCATCTCTACTTCCTGTTCTCTGTTCTTCCTGTTCACACTTCCTGTCTCATGTCCTCTCACCTATCTCATGTCCCCTCACCTGTCTCATGTCTCACCTGTCTCATGTCTCACCTATCTCATGTCCCCTCACCTGTCTCATGTCTCACCTGTCTCATGTCCCCTCACCTGTCTCATGTCTCACCTGTCTCATGTCCCCTCACCTGTCTCATGTCTCATGTCTCACCTGTCTCATGTCTCATGTCTCACCTGTCTCATGTCCCCTCACCTGTCTCATGTCCCCTCACCTGTCTCATGTCTCACCTGTCTCATGTCCCCTCACCTGTCTCATGTCTCACCTGTCTCATGTCTCACCTGTCTCATGTCTCACCTGTCTCATGTCCCCTCACCTGTCTCATGTCTCACCTGTCTCATGTCTCACCTGTCTCATGTCTCACCTGTCTCATGTCTCATGTCTCACCTGTCTCATGTCCCCTCACCTGTCTCATGTCCCCTCACCTGTCTCATGTCTCACCTGTCTCATGTCCCCTCACCTGTCTCATGTCTCACCTGTCTCATGTCTCACCTGTCTCATGTCTCATGTCTCACCTGTCTCATGTCTCACCTGTCTCATCTGTCTCATGACTGCGCTCCAACCTTCCACCTTTTTCTCATTTGTCACCCCAGGACCCCCCAGCACAAGCCCCGACCCCCTTCCAGTCTGTGCTCCACCCCCTCGAGGGCGACGCCAACCAGCTGCAGCTACAACGAGCAGCTGCGTATCGCCATGGAGATCTCAGCTCAGGAGCAGGAAGAGGCGGAGCTCCGGCAGCGGCAGGAAGAGGCGGAGCTACAGCGCATCATCCAGCTGTCACTCATGGAGAAATGAAAGGGACGGGGGCGGCCACGCCCCTGCCCCGCCTCCTCACCGTTTACAACCCCCAGTAGTTTAGAGAAGGCCCCCCTGGAGAACCCGCCTCCACGAGGCCATTTGGTACCTTTTCTGATTTGCACAAATCGTACTGTCCTCCAGCGGGTCACATGACTGTTAGCGGGGGCGGAGCTTGAGCACAAGCTAAACTCAGGCAGTTGTGGTTTTACTGGTGACAAATAAAGAACTGGAGCTGCTGTTTGTCTGTCTGTTACATGAGGCCCCGCCCAGCGGCCCCGCCCTCAGCCAGAGACCAGCCAATCACATCCAGACGAACTCTAACAAACACAAAGACTTTATTGAAACAAACTTAAAATAATCTCATAATTTAAAAAACCTCATGCTGGCACCTAGCTAACGCCAGAGCTAGCATGTCCTTAACATTAGCTAACGTTAACCTTAACAGGTTAGCATGATGCTAGTCTAACATCAATGCTAATATTAGCGCTCTTCTGAATTAGCTTGATGCTAATGTAGGCAGGTGTGTTGAGGCAGAGAGGAACCAGTGGGTCTCCGTTGGGGGGGCGGGTCTCTATGGGGGGGTCTCTGGTGACCTTTCATCACCAACAGGAAGCGGTGGGTAAAGGTCATGATTAACGAGTTCATCAATAATGAGTGGGATGTCAAACATTTAAATGTCAGACTGGGGGGGCGGGGGGGTCCCACCTGCAGCTCCTGAACTAAAACCTGGTGGAAAAGTTCATTTCATTCAAACGTCTTTAAACATACAGGGAGGAGGCGCGCGCTCGTTTTTAACTGGTTTAACTGAACCTTTAGCCTGAAGCTACTCCAGAGCTAGCAGCAAAGCTAGCCGTCCCGGGAAGCGGCTCCGGTCACGTGGATACTCACGGGGCGGGGGGGTCGCTCACGGTGACGGTGCCATCCCTACGCCACCTCCATCCGACCGGAAGCGGGACGCCCGGCATGACTTCGGCCACCGGACGTCCGGCTCCTGGGGGGTCCCGGGTCGCCGCTCCGCTAACAGGAAGCTAAACTTAATGAGTCACAACATCCGGTCAATCATGTTTCAAAATAAAACAGCGTAACCGGTGAGGAGTGACACTTTACTGAAAACAGTGACGTACGAAACGGCGAAATGACGTCATTATATATATATACGGATTGTAAAATTCAAATACTTTAATTATTTAATTTGATAAAGTGACAAACGATCACGTTTCCGGTTAAGACGAGTTTTTGCTTTTATTTTGAGGGTCTTAGCTTATAACTTCCGTATTGTTTTTGTGCTCTTAACAAGGGGCTGCTGGGACGCCACTATGCGCATGCGCAGTAAAGACCAGCTGTCAAACTACTTGTGGCTCATTAATATTGATCCCATTCATCCGGATCAATCAATTAAACCGGATCTAATCAGGATCGATTGAAGGAAGACGTGTTTGAATTAATTTACAGCTGATCAGGAATCAGGAAACAAGAAGTTAAATATAGCAGCATCCTGTAAACATTTATCTATTTATGCATGCATGTATACATGTATGTATGTATGTATGTATGAATTTATTTATTAATGTATTATTTTATTATTTTTAATCAGGATTCACAGCAGATTATTTTTTACTTTTCTCCTAACAAATGAGGAGAAAACAGAGAGAGCCCCCTTCAGGAGGTTCAGGCTGTGGACGGTCAAAGGTCACAGCGGGTCCCTGGTCGTCAAAATTAAACTAAAGGTGGACACGAGTCTACTGAGGGATATGATGACCATATATGGTGCTGCTGGACATGCCCTCGGGGCGTTTCTCCTGTTTTATTGTTTTCCCAGGACGAGGGCCCAGGCCACGCCCTGAGAAGAGCAGTTCCCATGGCGACCAGCAGGGGGCGGCAGCAGACAATTTAAGGTGCTGAGAGGTTCCAGTTCCTGTAGAACCGAACCATCGATCCGGATCAAAACCCGAACCAGAAAGTTAACCTAAACTAGTCATCAGGTGTTTAAACTAGTCTCTACTTCAGGTGTTTAAACTAGTCTCTACTTCAGGTGTTTAAACTAGTCTCTTCTTCAGGTGTTTAAACTAGTCTCTACTTCAGGTGTTCAAACTAGTCTCTACTTCTTCAAGTGTTTTAAACTAGTCTCTTCTTCAGGTGTTTAAACTAGTCTCTACTTCAGGTGTTTAAACTAGTCTCTTCTTCAGGTGTTTAAACTAGTCTCTTCTTCAGGTGTTTAAACTAGTCTCTTCTTCTTTAAGTGTTTTAAACTAGTCTCTACTTCACGTGTTTAAACTAGTCTCTTCTTCAGGTGTTGAAACTAGTCTCTTCTTCTTCAAGTGTTTTAAACTATTCTCTTCTTCAGGTGTTTAAACTAGTCTCTTCTTCAGGTGTTTAAACTAGTCTCTTCTTCTTCAAGTGTTTTAAACTAGTCTCTACTTCAGGTGTTTAAACTAGTCTCTACTTCAGGTGTTTAAACTAGTCTCTACTTCAGGTGTTTAAACTAGTCTCTTCCTCTTCAAGTGTTTTAATCTAGTCTCTACTTCAGGTGTTTGAACTAGTCTCTTCTTCAGGTGTTTAAACTAGTCTCTTCTTCAGGTGTTTAAACTAGTCTCTTCTTCTTCAAGTGTTTTAAACTAGTCTCTACTTCAGGTGTTTAAACTAGTCTCTTCTTCAGGTGTTTAAACTAGTCTCTTCTTCTTCAAGTGTTTTAAACTAGTCTCTTCTTCAGGTGTTTAAACTAGTCTCTACTTCAGGTGTTTAAACTAGTCTCTTCTTCAGGTGTTTAAACTAGTCTCTTCTTCAGGTGTTTAAACTAGTCTCTTCCTCTTCAAGTGTTTTAAACTAGTCTCTTCTTCAGGTGTTTAAACTAGTCTCTACTTCAGGTGTTTAAACTAGTCTCTTCTTCAGGTGTTTAAACTAGTCTCTACTTCAGGTGTTTAAACTAGTGTCTTCTTCAGGTGTTTAAACTAGTCTCTTCTTCAGGTGTTTAAACTAGTCTCTACTTCAGGTGTTTAAACTAGTCTCTTCTTCAGGTGTTTAAACTAGTCTCTACTTCAGGTGTTTTAAACTAGTCTCTTCTTCAGGTGTTTAAACTAGTCTCTACTTCAGTTGTTTAAACTAGTCTCTTCTTCAGGTGTTTAAACTAGTCTCTACTTCAGGTGTTTAAACTAGTCTCTTCTTCAGGTGTTTAAACTAGTCTCTTCTTCTTCAGGTGTTTAAACTAGTCTCTTCTTCAGGTGTTTTAAACTAGTCTCTTCTTCAGGTGTTTAAACTAGTCTCTTCTCCAGGTGTTTAAACTAGTCTCTACTTCAGGTCTTTAAACTAGTCTCTTCTTCAGGTGTTTAAACTAGTCTCTTCTTCAGGTGTTTAAACTAGTCTCTTCTTCTTCAAGTGTTTTAAACTAGTCTCTACTTCAGGTGTTTAAACTAGTCTCTACTTCAGGTGTTTAAACTAGTCTCTTCTTCAGGTGTTTAAACTAGTCTCTTCCTCTTCAAGTGTTTTAATCTAGTCTCTACTTCAGGTGTTTAAACTAGTCTCTTCTTCAGGTGTTTAAACTAGTCTCTTCTTCAGGTGTTTAAACTAGTCTCTTCTTCTTCAAGTGTTTTAAACTAGTCTCTTCTTCAGGTGTTTAAACTAGTCTCTACTTCAGGTGTTTAAACTAGTCTCTTCTTCAGGTGTTTAAACTAGTCTCTTCTTCAGGTGTTTAAACTAGTCTCTTCCTCTTCAAGTGTTTTAAACTAGTCTCTTCTTCAGGTGTTTAAACTAGTCTCTACTTCAGGTGTTTAAACTAGTCTCTTCTTCAGGTGTTTAAACTAGTCTCTTCCTCTTCAAGTGTTTTAAACTAGTCTCTACTTCAGGTGTTTAAACTAGTCTCTTCTTCAGGTGTTTAAACTAGTCTCTACTTCAGGTGTTTTAAACTAGTCTCTTCTTCAGGTGTTTAAACTAGTCTCTACTTCAGGTGTTTAAACTAGTCTCTTCTTCTTCAGGTGTATTAAACTAGTCTCTACTTCAGGTGTTTAAACTAGTCTCTTCTTCTTCAGGTGTTTAAACTAGTCTCTTCTTCTTCAGGTGTTTAAACTAGTCTCTTCTCCAGGTGTTTAAACTAGTCTCTTCTTCTTCAGGTGTTTAAACTAGTCTCTTCTTCTTCAGGTGTTTTAAACTAGTCTCTTCTTCAGGTGTTTTAAACTAGTCTCTACTTCAGGTGTTTAAACTAGTCTCTTCTTCTTCAGGTGTTTAAACTAGTCTCTTCTTCTTCAGGTGTTTTAAACTAGTCTCTTCTTCAGGTGTTTTAAACTAGTCTCTTCTTCTGGTGTTTTAAACTAGTCTCTTCTTCAGGTGTTTAAACTAGTCTCTTCTCCAGGTGTTTAAACTAGTCTCTACTTCAGGTCTTTAAACTAGTCTCTTCTTCAGGTGTTTAAACTAGTCTCTTCTTCAGGTGTTTAAACTAGTCTCTTCTTCTTCAAGTGTTTTAAACTAGTCTCTACTTCAGGTGTTTAAACTAGTCTCTACTTCAGGTGTTTAAACTAGTCTCTTCTTCAGGTGTTTAAACTAGTCTCTTCCTCTTCAAGTGTTTTAATCTAGTCTCTACTTCAGGTGTTTAAACTAGTCTCTTCTTCAGGTGTTTAAACTAGTCTCTTCTTCAGGTGTTTAAACTAGTCTCTTCTTCTTCAAGTGTTTTAAACTAGTCTCTTCTTCAGGTGTTTAAACTAGTCTCTACTTCAGGTGTTTAAACTAGTCTCTTCTTCAGGTGTTTAAACTAGTCTCTTCTTCAGGTGTTTAAACTAGTCTCTTCCTCTTCAAGTGTTTTAAACTAGTCTCTTCTTCAGGTGTTTAAACTAGTCTCTACTTCAGGTGTTTAAACTAGTCTCTTCTTCAGGTGTTTAAACTAGTCTCTTCCTCTTCAAGTGTTTTAAACTAGTCTCTACTTCAGGTGTTTAAACTAGTCTCTTCTTCAGGTGTTTAAACTAGTCTCTACTTCAGGTGTTTTAAACTAGTCTCTTCTTCAGGTGTTTAAACTAGTCTCTACTTCAGGTGTTTAAACTAGTCTCTTCTTCTTCAGGTGTTTAAACTAGTCTCTTCTTCAGGTGTTTTAAACTAGTCTCTTCTTCAGGTGTTTAAACTAGTCTCTTCTTCAGGTGTTTAAACTAGTCTCTTCTTCTTCAGGTGTTTTAAACTAGTCTCTACTTCAGGTGTTTAAACTAGTCTCTTCTTCTTCAGGTGTTTAAACTAGTCTCTTCTTCTTCAGGTGTTTAAACTAGTCTCTTCTCCAGGTGTTTAAACTAGTCTCTTCTTCTTCAGGTGTTTAAACTAGTCTTTTCTTCTTCAGGTGTTTTAAACTAGTCTCTTCTTCAGGTGTTTTAAACTAGTCTCTACTTCAGGTGTTTAAACTAGTCTCTTCTTCTTCAGGTGTTTAAACTAGTCTCTTCTTCTTCAGGTGTTTTAAACTAGTCTCTTCTTCAGGTGTTTTAAACTAGTCTCTTCTTCAGGTGTTTTAAACTAGTCTCTACTTCAGGTGTTTAAACTAGTCTCTTCTTCTTCAGGTGTTTTAAACTAGTCTCTTCTTCAGGTGTTTAAACTAGTCTCTTCTTCTTC
>JABVMC010000032.1:119224-159224 GCA_013358685.1 Antennarius maculatus | reverse complement strand
GGTATAACGTGACATCATCAGTATAACGTGACATCATCGGTAGAGTGTGACATCATCGGTGGAGTGAGGGAGCTGATTGGAGGACAGACAGGTGGGCGGTGGGCGGGGCCTACGTAGGTCAGTGTGGACAGGGCTCCCAGGTAGCACACACACACCAGACCCAGGACGAACGCCTCCCGCCTCCGGACCAGAACCTGAGGGAACTCGTCCAGCATGGCGGTGATGACGCCCTCCAGCCCGGCAAACTGGACCCAGAACCAGGATCAGAACCAGAATCAGAACCAGAACCAGAACACAGACATGAAACAGCACCAGACCCCAGTGGGCGGAGCCTGCCGGCGGCGCCCGTGGGCGGAGCCTAGCGGACTGACCGTGCTGTCCAGCCCCAGCATGATGATCATCAGGAAGAAGATGATGGAGAAGAAGGAGGCGGCCGGCATGTTGGCGATGGCCTCGGCGTAGATGATGAAGAGCAGGCTGGGACCTGAGGGGGGGGGCACACACTCTGAGGCAGCGGCACCAGGAGGCTCCTGGACCCGGGTCCGGATCTGGATCCAGACGGGACCTACCTGCGTCTTTGGCCACGGCGTCCACGTCCTGATGCCTCATCTCAGCCATGTAGCCCAAAACGGTGAAGATGACAAAACCAGACAGGAAGCTGGTCAGACAGTTAACGGAGGAGGTGAGGAGAGCGTCTCTGAGGAGGAGCAGGGGGAGGAGTTGATGATTAATCAATAACGTCTGATCTTCCTCAAACCTTCTCTCACCAGATCACATGACTCAAAGCGACCAATGAGACGCTGAGAAGAGGTGAAAGGTTAAAGACCGAAACGGAGCTACAGTCAGGAACACCTGTTGTTTATTTATTTATGATGTCATTTTGTTTATTTATTTTCATAATATTCTGTATAAACGAATGTTTTCTCCTGGATGACTTCCAGGCCTGTGATTGGTCCGTCTCCCGTCGCCGTGGCGATGCTCTTACTTGTAGCAGTTGTTGTGGAACGGGTTGTAGCTGGCGAAGGCGAGCAGGACGCCGAAGCCCGGCCCCAAGGAGAAGAAGATCTGGGCGGCGGCGTCGATCCACACCTGGACAGGTGATGGGAGGGGTCCGGGGGAGGAGTCAGGGGAGGAGTCAGGGGAGGAGTCAGCCGGGGGCCGGACCGGCGGCTCACTTACTGTTGTGCTGAGCAGCTTCTCCCAATCAGGCTTCAGGTAGAAGACCACGCCCCTCCAGGCCCCGGGCAGAGTGGCCCCACGGACGAGCAGCACCAGGAGGACCAGGTAGGGGAAGGTGGCCGTCACCCAGACCACCTGAGCACAACCACAACCAATCACAGCAACAGGGGGCGGAGCCCCGGGAACCACTAGCCGACATCGCTAACAGCTGTAGCCTCTAAGCTAACAGCCTTCCTGCACCTCCCCCACCTCTCCACCCCCCCGTCTGGAGGAGGTGTCAGGAGTCACTGAAGGAGTCACTGAGGGAGGTGTAGGAGCTCGCTAACATGCTAACATGCTAACAGGAGGGTTGGTCCTCATGATGATGATGGATCAGAGGAGCTCCTCTGATCCATCATCATCATGACTCCATCAGCCTCACATGCGCCTCCTCCTCTTCCACCTCCTCCTCCCCCTCCTCCTCCCCCTCCTCCTCCTCCTACCCCCCTCCTCCTCCCCCTCCTCCTCCCCCTCCTACCCCCCTCCTCCTCCTCCTCCTCCTCCTCCTCCTCCTCCTCCTCCTACCCCCCTCCTCCTCCCCCTCCTCTCCCTCCCCCTCCTCTCCCTCCTCCCCCTCCTCCCCCTCCTCCCCCTCCTCCTCCTACCCCCCCCCCCCTCCTCCTCCTCCTCCTCCTCCTACCCCCCTCCTCCTCCTCCTCCTCCTCCTCCTACCCCCCCTCCTCCTCCCCCTCCTCTCCCTCCCCCTCCTCCCCCTCCTCCTCCTACCCCCCCCTCCTCCTCCTCCTCCCCCTCCTCCTCCTCCTCCCCCTCCTCCTCCTCCCCCTCCTCCTCTCCCTCCTACCCCCCTCCTCCTCCTCCTCCTCCTCCTCCCCCTCCTCTCCCCCCCCCCTCCTCCTCCTCCTCCTCCTACCCCCCTCCTCCTCCCCCTCCTCTCCTCTCCTCCTCCTCCTCCTACCCCCCTCCTCCTCCTCCTCCTCCTCCTCCTCCTCCTACCCCCCTCCTCCTCCCCCTCCTCTCCCTCCCCCTCCTCCCCCTCCACCTCCTACCCCCCCCCCCCCTCCTCCTCCCCCCCCCTCCTTTACCTTCCCAGACATCTTGACTCCCTTCCAGATGCTGAAGTAGACGACGGTGAAGATGAAGAGCAGACAGAGGGACAGCTGCCAGCTGACGGAGCCCAGATGATGAAGACCAGGAGACCGATGGACCTGGAGGACCTGACGCCTGGAGGAGAGGAGGAGAGGAGGAGGAGGGGAGATGAAATGTTGGAGGACATCAGTTTCATTTAAACTCAGTGGAGCTCAGAGTCAGGATTCATGTCAGGAACAGGAAACGATCCAGGAGTCAAACCTGAACCTGAACCTCCTGACTCCTCCCCCCTCCTGACTCCTCCTGACTCCTGACTCCTCCCTCTTCCTGACTCCTCCTGACTCCTGACTCCTCCTGACTCCCTCCTCCTGACTCCTCCTGACTCCCTCCTCCTGACTCCTCCTGACTCCTCCTGACTCCTCCCTCCGCCTGACTCCTCCTCCTGACTCCTCCCCCCTCCTGACTCCTCCCTCTTCCTGACTCCTCCCTCTTCCTGACTCCTCCTGACTCCCTCCTCCTGACTCCTCCTGACTCCCTCCTCCTGACTCCTCCTGACTCCTCCCTCCGCCTGACTCCTCCTCCTGACTCCTCCCCCCTCCTGACTCCTCCCTCTTCCTGACTCCTCCCTCCTCCTGACTCCTCCTGACTCCCTCCTCCTGACTCCTCCTGACTCCTCCTGACTCCTCCCTCCGCCTGACTCCTCCTCCTGACTCCTCCCTCCTCCTGACTCCTCCTGACTCCTCCCCCCTGCTGACTCCTCCCCCTGTACTCACATGTAGAACTCCTCGGCGGGGGAGGTGGAGGAGTTGGACCAGGACACGTTCTGGTCGCTGGACATGTACTGGTGGCAGTGGGCGGTGTTCCAGCTGTTGGAGCAGGTGCTCCAGGGGAGGGCGGAGCCAAACGATGACATCAGGTAGTAGAGCGCCCACGCCATGATGGTGTTGTAGTAGAAAGCCACGTAGAGGGCGATGATGCAGATGGCGAAGCCGATCCCTGGGGGCGGGACCAAAAAGATCATCTGAACTAACTAGTGTTTGAACTAGTCTCTAGTTAACTGGTGTTTAAACTAGTCTCTGTTAACTGGTGTTTAAACTACTCTCTAACTGGTGTTTAAACTAGTCTCTGGTTAACTGATGTTTAAACTAGTCTCTGGTTAACTAGTGTTTAAACTAGTCTCTGTTAACTGGTGTTTAAACTAGTCTCTAGTTAACTGATGTTTAAACTAGTCTCTAGTTAACTGGTGTTTAAATTAGTCTCTGGTTAACTGGTGTTTAAACTAGTCTCTAGTTAACTGATGTTTAAACTAGTCTCTGTTAACTGGTGTTTAAACTACTCTCTAACTGGTGTTTAAACTAGTCTCTGGTTAACTGATGTTTAAACTAGTCTCTGGTTAACTAGTGTTTAAACTAGTCTCTGGTTAACTGGTGTTTAAACTAGTCTCTGTTAACTGGTGTTTAAACTAGTCTGTAGTTAACTGATGTTTAAACTAGTCTCTAGTTAACTGGTGTTTAAACTAGTCTCTGTTAACTGATGTTTAAACTAGTCTCCGGTTAACTAGTGTTTAAACTAGTCTCTGTTAACTGGTGCTTCAACTAGTCTCTAGTTAACTGATGTTTAAACTAGTCTCTAACTGGTGTTTGAACTAGTCTCTGTTAACTGATGTTTAAACTAGTCTCTGGTTAACTGGTGTTTAAACTAGTCTCTGGTTAACTGATGTTTATACTAGTCTCTGGTTAACTGGTGTTTAAACTAGTCTCTAGTTAACTGATGTTTAAACTAATCTCTGTTAACTGGTGTTTAAACTAGTCTCTAGTTAACTGATGTTTAAACTAATCTCTGTTAACTGATGTTTAAACTAGTCTCTGGTTAACTGGTGTTTAAACTAGTCTCTGGTTAACTGTTGTTTATACTAGTCTCTGGTTAACTGGTGTTTAAACTAGTCTCTAGTTAACTGATGTTTAAACTAATCTCTGTTAACTGGTGTTTAAACTAGTCTCTAGTTAACTGATGTTTAAACTAATCTCTGTTAACTGGTGTTTAAACTAGTCTCTAACTGGTGTTTAAACTAGTCTCTAGTTAACTGGTGTTTAAACTAGTCTCTAACTGGTGTTTAAACTAGTCTCTAGTTAACTGGTGTTTAAACTAGTCTCTAACTGGTGTTTAAACTAGTCTCTAGTTAACTGGTGTTTAAACTAGTCTCTAGTTAACTTGTGTTTAAACTAGTCTCTAACTGGTGTTTAAACTAGTCTCTAACTGGTGTTTAAACTAGTCTCTAGTTAACTTGTGTTTAAACTAGTCTCTAACTGGTGTTTAAACTAGTCTCTAACTGGTGTTTAAACTAGTCTCTAGTTAACTTGTGTTTAAACTAGTCTCTAGTTAACTGGTGTTTAAACTAGTCTCTAACTGGTGTTTAAACTAGTCTCTAGTTAACTGGTGTTTAAACTAGTCTCTAACTGGTGTTTAAACTAGTCTCTAGTTAACTGGTGTTTAAACTAGTCTCTAACTGGTGTTTAAACTAGTCTCTAGTTAACTGGTGTTTAAACTAGTCTCTAGTTAACTTGTGTTTAAACTACTCTCTAACTGGTGTTTAAACTAGTCTCTAGTTAACTTGTGTTTAAACTAGTCTCTAACTGGTGTTTAAACTAGTCTCTAGTTAACTGGTGTTTAAACTAGTCTCTAGTTAACTTGTGTTTAAACTAGTCTCTAACTGGTGTTTAAACTAGTCTCTAGTTAACTAATGTTTAAACTAGTCTCTAGTTAACTAATGTTTAAACTAGTCTCTAGTTAACTTGTGTTTAAACTAGTCTCTAGTTAACTGGTTCACCGTCTGTTGACTAGTCTTCCTTTCTTTCTCTATCTGGTGACATTTCCTCTTAGATGTGATCGTTTCCATAGCAGAGTGTTTTCACTGATGTCATCAAGGGGCGTGGTCAGGAGGTTAGCCGCCCCCCAGCGGCTCCTACCTTTGAAGATGGGGCAGATGTGCTTCCAGACGGAGATGCAGCCGCTGCGGTGGAACTGGCCCAGAGCCAGCTCCATGTAGAAGAGGGGGACACCCCCGAAGAGCGCCATCAGCAGGTAGGGCAGCAGGAACGCCCCTGGGGGAGGAGCCAGAGGAGCCAGTTAACCACCAGATGATGATGATGTTCACCCTAACCTGATCACACGTCTCTGGTCCTCATTATCCACTTAGAATGTGTGTGTGTGTGTGTGTGTGTGTGTGTGTGGGTGGGGCCGTGGGGGGGGCCGTGGGGGGGCACGGGGGCAGATAAGGGCTGATTGAGCTGCTGGCATCAGGTTATTAAACGCGGCCGAAGGCGCTTCTCATAAAAACCACAATTAATACTGTGGCCTTCATCAGGGCCCCCCCTCTGTCCCCCCGTCACTACACTCGCCCACCGCCCTCGACCGCTACCTGCCCCCCCCCCGCCACCCGCCAGACGTACAAATACAGCACACAGGAAATTGCAAAGATTTTATTATTGCAAACTCAATAAAGGTGGAGGGGGGGCCTGTTTGCTGCTGGGGGGGCGGAGGGGGGCGGGGTTTATCCAGCTGTTTGGTCGCATCTCCATCTGTCCATTCAGATCCAGTCACAAACAAACAAACAAACAAACAAACGGTGATGAACTCTATAATGCCCTCTGCTGATTGGTCCTTTCTGTCACATGACAGAGATGGAGCCCTGCAGACGTAAGTTCACTTCCTGTTGTTGTTGATTCAGGTTTAGACACGCCTCCTTGTTGATCCTGATAAGGATAAAAATAGCACGTAGCACTCTGGGGCAGCTAGCAGCAACAGTTAGCATTAGGTAGCAGTTAGCCCTAATATTCCTTAGCATATGTTAGCAGTTAGCCCTAATTAGCCCTTAGCATTTGGTAGCAGTTAGCCCTATTTAGCCCTTAGCATTTGGTAGCAGTTAGCCACTAACTGCAAGAAGGGGGAGGTCTGTTTGGGTAGATGGCTCCTCCCCCAAACACTGGATGTTTGGCGTGTTGTTTGTTTACTGTTTTGTTGTGACTTGTTTTGTTATTGTTTATTTGGTGTTTATCATTATTCGCCTTTTGTTGTTTTGTTGTTTTATGTCATTGTTTATTTGTTCGGTTGCTGTGTTGTAGTCATTTTTTGTTGCGTTGTTCTTGTTTATTTGTTGTTGTTGTTGATCAAAGACATTTAAATCTCATTTCATGAACCCCGCCCCTCACAGACCCCGCCCCCCACTGGCCCCGCCCCTCACCTCCTCCGTTCTGGTAGCAGATGTAGGGGAAGCGCCACACGTTGCCCAGGTCGACGGCGTAGCCGACCACCGACAGCAGGAAGTCCATCTTCTTGCCCCAGGTCTCCCGGGGCGACAGGCTGGTCTGCTGGACCACCAGGGTCCTGAAGGAGGCCCCGCCCCCTCCCACCGTCCCCGAGGTCATGCCCCCGGCGCCGGAGGCGGCCCCCTCCCTGGGGTTCTGGGGGCCGGAGGCGGTGAAGCCGTTGGACACCTGCTGTCCGGAGGGGGGGTCCGGGGGGGCTCCTTTCTCTACTGCCCCCTCCAGCAGGGGTCTCCCGTTCTCCTGTTGCGTCCCCCCCTCCTCTCCCCCCGCCTCCCTCTCCTCTTCATCGTCCCGTCGGTCCGTCAGCATCGTCATCATCACGGCGGGCTCCATTGCGTTAAGGCTGGGGCGGGGCTTCCACTGACGGGGGCGTGTCAGACGCTGAGCCCATGAGGGGGGCGGGAGTCACGGCAGGAAGACCAGTCAGGGCACACAAAGGATTCTGGGAGCTCCTGGAGGACGGTAGGGGCGGAGCACCTGAGGGGGAGGAGACAAAACACACCTGAGGGGGAGGAGATAAAACACACCTGAGGGGGAGGAGATAAAACACACCTGAGGGGGAGGAGACAAAACACACCTGAGGGGGAGGAGATAAAACACACCTGAGGGGGAGGAGACAAAACACACCTGAGGGGGAGGAGATAAAACACACCTGAGGGGGAGGAGTCAAAACACACCTGAGGGGGAGGAGTCAAAACACACCTGAGGGGGAGGAGATAAAACACACCTGAGGGGGAGGAGACAAAACACACCTGAGGGGGAGGAGCCAAAACACACCTGAGGGGAAGGAGATAAAACACACCTGAGGGGGAGGAGTCAAAACACACCTGAGGGGGAGGAGTCAAAACACACCTGAGGGGGAGGAGCCAAACACACCAGGAAGTCATTGTTTAGCTTTTAGCTTAGCATGAACACGTGATGTTTCCATTGGTTCTTCTGGTCACATGACCTCATGATCTGGGTCAGTTCTCTAAGAAGCAACCAACCAACCAACCAACCAACCAGTCAACCCAGCTGACCAATGGCTACTGGTCAGATCAATAACCAATCACCTGATCAATAAGGCTGCACCGGGAGAGCATTGATGACATCATCAACAGAACCTGTAGAACGCTGTCCAGTCAGGAGCCTTCTGGCGCTTAAGATGCTGTCAGCCCCACCCACAGCTCTGATGACATCATCAACCCAGAGATACAGAGGAACCGAACCCGGTCCGGTCCAGAACCCAGTCCAGAACCCGATCAGGTCCAGAACCCGATCCAGTGTGGATTCGATCGGGTTCTGGACCGGATCCAGACCACATGTGGGTCCAAGAGGAGTGGAATTAAAATCAGTTGTTGAGAAAGAAAAATCAATGTGGATCTGAGCAACACACACACACACACACACACACACACACACACACACACACACACACACACACACACACACACACACACACACACACACACACACAGAAATGGAACCAATCAGATCGGCTGAAACAAATACTAAAAGATTCAAAGCCTCATAGGAGCTGAAGTCATTGATCCATCAATCAGGTGCAGCAGAAGATTGACTGATCACCTGATTGATTGATTGATTGATTGATTGATTGATTGATTGATTGATTGAAGTCTACTTGCTCAGCAGCTGATTCATGTCGTTAAAACGACAGAAGTTTGCTGTTCAACACCAGATTCTCCTGTTTAACCTGCAGGTTTGTTTGTTTGTTTGTTTGTTTACTTATCTGCAGAATCACAGTTGAAAATTGGTTTTTCTGGGCTTTGAGACGGACAATAAATTTTTCTTCAATATTGCAAAATTTGACATTTTTAGAAAAGATAAGGAGGAGGAGGAGGTTTTATTCTTTATTTCTGTGGATTAATCTAAATACTTTTTGTGTTGAAATCAAATCGTTTCTGCTGCTGAGAATCAAACCTTCAACTGTTTACTGACCTGAGCCTCTGTGTAAACACAAATAACAAACAACAAAGAAAAACAAAAACAGAAACAAACAAAACCAACAAATTGAAGACCAGAGCAAGCAAAAAAAAAGCAAACAAGCAAAAAACAAGCAAACAAGCAAAAAAAAAGCAAACAAGTAAAAAACAAGCAAACAAGCAAAAAAAAAATCAAACAAGCAAAAAAAAGCAAACGAACAAACGATCAAACAGCTCTCCTGCTGGTTCTAACAGGTTCTAACGGACGCTAGTAGCAGTTCTGGTTCAGGTCTGACCTCCTGCTCAAATAAATCAAAGGTCTTCATTCACCGAGTGGAACGCTCCCCGAGTGGAACGCTCCCCAAAAGAGGAAGAGGAGCTCATCTTCACCTCAAGTTAGACAAGTTGGTAGAACCTGAACCTGAGCGTGGACCTGGACCAGAACAAGGACCAGAATCAGATCCATATCCAGAACCAGGATCAGAACTAGAACCTGGATCAGAACCAGAACCTGGATCAGAACCAGAACCCGGTGGAGCCGCACCTGAAGCGTACCTGAGAGGAGCTGCAGAAGCAGAATCCAGAGGAAAGTTGAGAGAATCAGCTGCTCGTCAGGAGCCGTCGGTCCATCTGATCCTGATCCTCCCCCGTCCCTGTGCCTCGCTCGCCCTCTCCCTCTCCTCCACACACACACACACACACACACACACACACACACACACACACACACACACACACACACACACACACACACACACGTGCTGCGTTCACAGACGCTCAGACAGAATCGGGTCTCTGTCGTTCACACCTCCTGCTTTTTTGTCTCTTTCCTGGTTGTATTGGGGCCCAGAATGGGGGGCCCACAACACCCCCTCCCCCCCGCACACACACACACACACACACACACACATTGCCCCCCCCACCCCCATAGGGTCTCCTACAGGGTTAATCTGGACCAGATCAGTTTACTTTGCCGTCCTGAACATGAAGCTACTTTAATGATTTTATTTATTAACCCCCTAACCCCGCCCCTAACCCCACCCCCAACCCCTCCCCCCTGAGAGGCATGAGGAGGAGTAAAAAGTAAGTGTAGCTGGAAGGGGGTTAGCTCTCGTAGCTAGCTGTAATGGCTCCACCTCTTTTCTGTCATGTGACTCTTCAGATTTTTGTTGTCTAACGAGTGAGTAGAGGAAGGGGTGTGTCCTACAGCGTTTACAATACGACAGCTCTTTCCTGATTGGTCAGACGTAAAGGTCACGTGCCTCCGCCCCCTGGTGTCCCCCATGAAAGGTCAAGAGGTCTGAACAGACTCCAGATGAAGCTTCTGTTGGTAGCATTATCCTCGTCTTCCTCTCGTCTTCCCCTCGTCTTCCTCTCGTCTTCCCCTCGTCTTCCTCTCGTCTTCCTCTCGTCTTCCCCTCATCTTCCTCTCGTCTTCCTCTCGTCTTCCCCTCGTCTTCCTCTCGTCTTCCCCTCGTCTTCCTCTCGTCTTCCCCTCGTCTTCCGCTCGTCTTCCCCTCGTCTTCCTCTCGTCTTCCCCTCGTCTTCCTCTCGCCTTCCCCTCGTCTTCCTCTTGCCTTCCCCTCATCTTCCTCTTGCCTTCCCCTCATCTTCCTCTCATCTTCCTCTTGCCTTCCCCACATCTTCCTCTCATCTTCCTCTTGCCTTCCCCTCGCCTTCCCTCGTCTTCCCCTCGTTTTCCTCCTGACGGACGACTTTAGTCCAGAAAGCATTTCCGGAGACAAAAACATCCCGACTAATCCCCGCCTACTGTTGACACCAAATGAACCAAAACACGATTGTTAAAAATTCTACTGACCTCTGACCTGCTTCGTGTTTGTAACCTTTAGCCTGTCCAGCTAACCTGTACACTGCTGTTTACAGCCAATGACTGTCTGGGGGTCTGATTGGCTGAGCCGTCATGAAACCTGAAGTTTTAATGTTTGCTTTGTAGCATACGAGCTAACAGTCTCGTTACAGCTGTAGAACAATGAGCAGAAGGTTGCTTCATCGTTCAAGTCTTAAATTAGCTGATAGCTGCAGCGACTATTAGCTTAGACCACGAAACATCGATGTTGACTGATGTTAGTCACAAGTAAACAAACAGGAAGTGTCTCGCACATAGCATTACATCCTCACTAGCATTAGCCTCCTTCTGGCAGCATGCTAATAGGGCTGGGGCTAAGAATGAAAATTAATGCTAAGTTAGTTTAACAGATCAGATATTCAGTCTCTGGAGCTGCATCCACACATGGACTCCATGCTAACCGCTAGGCGAGCTACATGCTAACTTCTGCCTCTGACAGGAGGAACACCTGGACGGTGAGACAGGAAGTTACCTGCTGATGCTGACGACGCTGTCCTTACTCACACCTGGTGGCCATAAGTATGTGGACGCGGGGCGGTGGTTCTGATTGGAGGTTTGGGCGGGTCTCTGGTCGGGCGTCTCCTGCAGGACGTCCTGTCGTCCGTCCAGCTGAACCCGATCACACACACCACACGCCTGGGCTTACGGCGCCGCTAAACACCGAGGCGCTAAGCTTCACTAACAGACGCTAATCCAACATCCTTGATGCATATTTATCAGAGGGAGGAAGAGGAGGAGGAGGAAGAGGAGGGAGGGGCAGAGGCACAGAGAGTGAGAAAAGTGCACTTTCAGAAGTGAGAGGCGGATTACTGAGACTAACCGACCCGTTTGGACCGACCCGCCCGCAGGCCGCCGGGCCGGACAGCAGCGAGCAGGAAGGCCTCAGGCTAGCCCCGCTAAAGGCTACAGGCTAAAGGCTACAGGCTAAAGACTAGAGGCTACAGGCTAAAGACAAGAGGCTAAAGGCTACAGACTCAGGGCAATAGGCTAAAGACTAGAGGCTAAAGGCTACAGGCTATAGGCTAAAGACTAGAGGCTAAAGGCTACAGACTAAAGGCTATAGGCTAAAGACTAGAGGCTAAAGGCTACAGGCTATAGGCTAAAGACAAGAGGCTAAAGGCTAAAGACAAGAGGCTAAAGGCTAAAGACTAGAGGCTAAACGCTAAAGACTAGAGGCTAAAGGCTAGAGGCTAAAGACAAGAGGCTAAAGGCTAAAGATTAGAGGCTAAAGACTAGAGGCTACAGGCAAAAGACTAGAGGCTACACGCTAAAGACTAGAGGCTAAAGACTAGAGGCTAAAGACTAGAGGCTACAGGCTAAAGACTAGAGGCTAAAGACTAGAGGCTAAAGACTAAAGGCTAAAGACTAGAGGCTAAAGACTAGAGGCTACAGGCTAAAGTCTAGAGGCTAAAGACTAGAGGCTACAGGCAAAAGACTAGAGGCTACAGGCTAAAGACTAGAGGCTAAAGACTACAGGCTAAAGACTAGAGGCTACAGGCTAAAGACTAGAGGCTAAAGACTAGAGGCTACAGGCTAAAGACTAGAGGCTAAAGACTAGAGGCTAAAGACTAGAGGCTAAAGACTAAAGGCTACAGGCTAAAGACTAGAGGCTAAAGACTAGAGGCTAAAGACTAGAGGCTACAGGCTAAAGACTAGAGGCTACAGGCTAAAGACTAGAGGCTAAAGACTAGAGGCTAAAGACTAGAGGCTACAGGCTAAAGACTAGAGGCTACAGGCTAAAGGTTGCAGGCTAAAGGTTGGCCTATAAGGGGGGGCATCATTCCAATCAGCATCAGCTGGAGTACTAGGTTAATCCTGGAAAACACACACACATACACACACACACACATACACACACACACACAGCTGAAGTGACAGAAGGTCTGACGGAGCGTCCGGTTGGCTGAATGGTTCATGTCAAACAGCTGGAGCTGACAGTCACCAGGACGACCTTTGACCCCAGGCAGGGGCGGGGACTAGTTTGGAACTGAACTTTCTGTATGTGTTTCAACAGGAAGTGAGCGGTGAAGCAGGGCGGAGCCAGCTTCCTTGTGACCTCAACCTCAGGCCGTGAGGTTTGTAACGTCAGGCGGAGCCACTGCTGGGGTCAAAGGTCATCACCCCCACCGGCAGGGAGACACGAGGGAGGGAGCTGCTTCCTCCTGACACTTCCTGCTTTTAACATTCCTAGATAACCAATCAGAGAGGAGGCGTGAGCGCGCACACACACACACACACACACACACACACACACACACACACACACACACACACACACACACACACACACACACACACACACACACACAGGAAGTTGAGGGAATAAATCTCTGCTGCTCCAGAGGTTAAACCGACAGAGACAGGAAGTGGAGACGTCCCAGCGTCCCCTGCAGGACGGGCCATGAGTTACCATGGAAACGCTTCACAGAAGCCTCCACGTACGTATCTTTAAACATGCCAACAATTGCCAACCAATTAGAAGCCGGACTGTCAACATGTTAGCAAGGTGCTAGCACTTAGCCACAGGTTAGCATTCTGCTAAGAGACAAAGAGGAGAAACAAAGACAGGAGTCAGCTGAAAAAGAAAAACCTTTATTAATCTGTCTAGAATAACAGTACTTCTTGGGGGAGGGGCTTCAAGTCCTAGGGCGTGGCCAGGGCCCCCATTGGGTCCCAGGCGGGGAGCAGGACGGGCTCCTGCTGCATCACCTCCAGGACGTCAGGGGGGAGGAACTTCCTGTCCACCACCACCTCGTAGACGTACTCAGAGAACCAGTCGTCAGTCATGATGAGGTAACCTGCACACAGGAAGGCAGCCAATCAGGGCCTGCCGGGGGCGGGGCCAAAGCACAGAACAAAGGGCCCGATTGTAGGGAAGACCGGAACCGAACCGGTCTGGAGCTGATCAGCCGGTCACCGATCAATAATCACCACGAGCTGGACCGATCATCACGTCTCGTTGGCAGCCGTTTAACGTTAGCAGCCATTTAACGTTAGCAGCCGTTTAACATTAGCGGCTGTTTAACGTTAGCAGCCATTTAACGTTAGCAGCCATTTAACGTTAGCAGCCATTTAACGTTAGCAGCCGTTTAACATTAGCGGCTGTTTAACGTTAGCAGCCATTTAACGTTAGCAGCCATTTAACGTTAGCAGCCATTTAACGTTAGCAGCCGTATAACATTAGCGGCTGTTTAACGTTAGCAGCCATTTAACGTTAGCAGCCATTTAACGTTAGCAGCCATTTAACGTTAGCAGCTGTTTAACATTAGCAGCCGTTTAACATTAGCGGCTGTTTAACGTTAGCAGCCATTTAACGTTAGCAGCCATTTAACATTAGCAGCTGTTTAACGTTAGCGGCTGTTTAACATTAGCGGCTGTTTAACGTTAGCAGCTGTTTAACGTTAGCAGCTGTTTAACATTAGCAGCCGTTTAACATTAGCGGCTGTTTAACGTTAGCAGCCATTTAACGTTAGCAGCCATTTAACATTAGCAGCCGTTTAACGTTAGCGGCTGTTTAACATTAGCTGCTGTTTAACGTTAGCAGCTGTTTAACGTTAGCAGCTGTTTAATGTTCGCAGCCATTTAACGTCAGCAGCCGTTTAACATTAGCGGCTGTTTTACGTTAGCAGCTGTTTAACGTTAGCAGCTGTTTAATGTTCGCAGCCATTTAACGTCAGCAGCCGTTTAACATTAGCGGCTGTTTAACGTTAACAGCTGTTTAACATTAGCAGCCATTTAACGTTAGCAGCCATTTAACGTTAACAGCCGTTTAACATTAGCGGCTGTTTAACGTTAGCAGCCGTTTAACGTTAGCAGCTGTTTAACGTTAACAGCTGTTTAACGTTAGCAGCCGTTTAACATTAGCGGCTGTTTAACGTTAGCAGCCGTTTAACGTTAGCAGCTGTTTAACGTTAACAGCTGTTTAACGTTAGCAGCCGTTTAACATTAGCGGCTGTTTAACGTTAGCAGCCGTTTAACGTTAGCAGCTGTTTAACATTAGCAGCTGTTGACCCTCCAGGATCAGGAAACTCCCGTCTCCACGGCAACAGGCCGTTCTGGTTTCAGAACCAAATGTCCATCTTTGTTCCAGTGCTTTAAGAACCTGAACCAGAAAGCCAAACCTCTGGTTTGTGGGCTCACACGTGTGTGTGTGTGTGTGTGTGTGTGTGGAATCCGACGAAGCATGACTGACCTGAAATCTCCTTCAATCCTCAGAGGAATGTGGACGGATAAGACACGGGATCAACACGAGAGAGAGGACGGTCAGGGGCGGGGCCGACCACCCGCCGACCAATCACAGCACTGACCACCAACAACGACCTGAAGCCGACCTCCAGGTCCAAACAACCGCCAGAGTTATTGATGTTATAGACGGATGTTATAGACGGATGTTATAGACGGATGTTATAGATGGATGTTATAGATGGATGTTATTGATGGATGTTATAGATGGATGTTATAGATGTTATAGATGGACGTTATAGACGGATGTTATAGACGGATATTAGTGATGGATGTTATTGATGGATGTCATAGATGGATGTTATAGGTGGATGTTATAGGTGGATGTTATAGACGGATGTTAGTGATGGATGTTATTGATGGATGTCATAGATGGATGTTATAGGTGGATGTTATAGGTGGATGTTATAGACGGATGTTAGTGATGTATGTTATAGACGGATGTTATAGATGGATGTTATAGATGTTATAGACGGATGTTATTGATGGATGTTATAGATGGATGTTATAGGTGGATGTTATAGGTGGATGTTATAGATGTTATAGACGGATGTTATTGATGGATGTCATAGATGGATGTTATAGGTGGATGTTATAGGTGGATGTTATAGGTGGATGTTATAGACGGATGTTAGTGATGTATGTTATAGACGGATGTTATAGATGGATGTTATAGATGTTATAGACGGATGTTATTGATGGATGTTATAGATGGATGTTAGTGATGTATGTACTAGACGGATGTTATAGATGGATGTTAGTGATGTATGTAATAGACGGATGTTATAGATGGATGTTAGTGATGTATGTAATAGACGGATGTTATAGATGGATGTTAGACGGATGTTATAGATGGATGTTAGTGATGGATGTTATTGATGGATGTTATGGATGGATTTCATAGATGTTAGTGATGTATGTTATAGACGGATGTTATAGATGGATGTTATAGATGTTATAGAAGGATGTTATTGATGGATGTTATTGATGGATTTTATGGATGGATGTATAGACAGATGTTATAGATGTATGTTATAGATGGATGTTATAGACGGATGTTAGTGATGTATGTTATAGATGGATGTTATAGACGGATGTTATAGGCGGATGTTATAGACGGATGTTATAGACGGATGTTATCGACGAATGTTATCGACGGATGTTATTGACGGATGTTATTGACGGATGTTGTAGATGGATGTTATAGATGGATGTTATAGATGGATGTTATAGATGTTATAGATGGATGTTATAGATGTTATAGATGGATGTTATAGATGGATGTTATAGATGTTATAGATGGATGTTATCGACGGATGTTGTAGATGGATGTTATAGATGGATGTTATAAATGTTATAGATGTTATAAATGGAGGTTATAAATGGATGTTCTAGATGGATGTTATGTTATAAATGGATGTTATAAATGGAGGTTATAAATGGATGTTATAGATGGATGTTATAAATGTTATAAATGGATGTTATAAATGGATGTTATAAATGGAGGTTATAAATGGATGTTATAGATGGATGTTATAAATGGATGTTGTAGATGGATGTTATAGATGGATGTTATGTCATAGATGGATGTTATAAATGGATGTTATAGATGGATGTTATAGATGGATGTTATGTCATAGATGGATGTTATAAATGGATGTTATAGATGGATGAAACTCATCTCAAGCCCTGACTGGCAGCAGGTGTGACGCAGATGTTCTTCAGACGTCTGAAGGTTTCAATCAGGATCTAAAGGTGGATTGTGGACCAACGGCTGACAGAAGTCCATTAGGCGGACTCATTGACCAGGTTCTTCATGTCAGTCAAAGGTCAAAGGTCATCAACTGCTCTTTGTTCCTCAGATTCAGAAGCGCTCGTGTCTTTGTGGTCACGTGACCAGAACTAATCACACCTGGGGGACAGAATGGTGACGCCTACCTTTGTTCCCGCGGTCGTCGCCCCAGGAGTTCTCCACCCTCCACTTCTCATACCCGTCCTTCCCCTCCTAAGAACAAAAGAGAAGAGAGGACAGATGGTGTCCAACAGCTGGACTCACTTACTAGACAGGAAATGACATCACTGAGAAAAGCTGCAGCTGATTAGAGCAGCGTAAACAAGAGTCCTGCTGCACTTCAGAACTCGACGTCTGTTCATAGGATGGGAACAGCTCTGTATGTCAGGTCATAGGATGGTAACAGCTCTGTATGTCAGGTCATAGGATGGTAACAGCTCTGTATGTCAGGATATAGGATGGTAACAGCTCTGTATGTCAGGTCATAGGATGGTATCAGCTCTGTATGTCAGGTCATAGGATGGTGACACACCTTGTCTGTGACGGCGGTGAGGATCATGGCGTGGGTCATCATGGAGTCTCCGTATATCAGTCGCTCTGCTTTAGACATGTTCTTCACCGAGATGCCAAAGACCAGCTCATGATTGAACCTGTGGACACGTCAAAACATGTAAGACTACACAAGACTGCACAAGACTGCATAATACTACACTACAGAAGACTACTCTACACAAGACTGCACAAGACTATGTAAGACTAAATAGGAATACATAAGAATACACTACATACGACTACTGTACATAGGACTACATAAGACTAAGACAACATATAACTACGTAATGACACTAATATGACTACACTACATTACACAAGACTACATAACAATACATAAGCTTACCCTGCAAAAGACTATTATACGTAGGACAACGCAAAACTATATAAGACAATGTAAGACTACGTAAGACGACACTACATAAGATTACACTGCATAAGACTGCTTACGTCTATACAAGAATACATAAAACGACATATGACTACACTACATAAGACTGCACAAGACTATTTAATATATAAGACTACATAAGACTGCATAAGACTACTCCACATTTTTTTTTTTAAATAAATAAAAAAAATTTAAAAAAATTTCCCCGTTGAGGATCAATAAAGTTGAATTTAAGCGTTAACCTTTTATAAAACTATACAAAACAATATAAGACTACATTTGACTACACAAGACGACACTGCATACGACGACACTACATATGACTACCCTGCATAAGACAACACAGGACTACATAAGACAACATAGGACTACATAAGATGACACTACTTAAGACGACACAGGTCTCTATAACACCCTAACGACCTGGCGTCGTACTCACACGTTCATGTCATTAATGCCCAGCTTCCCGTGGAAATGTTTGCCAACGTCACAGCCAAACCACACGGCCTGGGGGGGGGACAGCGTCATGTTCAGGTTCAGGTTCAGGGTCAACGGGGTCAGAGCGGCACACACCCACCTCGCCGTCCTTGATGGCGGCGGCAGCGGCCTTCTTCAGCAGCTGGATGGGCTGGTTGTTGTAGCGCGTGTTGGCCCCGCCCACCATGTTGCTGAGGAACTCCACGCTGTACAGCTTCCCGAAGGGGTTCTGGGGTCGGGGGTCGTTCACCAGGCACACCTGAGCACATGGGTCATCAGACACAGCGTCTCCATGGCAACGGGTCACATGGTCTGCGGCGTACCTTGTCCTGGATGTTGTACAGGGGCTTGACGTGCTCCCGGTAGAACTCCTGGGGGGTCATGGAACCCATGCGGTGGAAGTTTTTGTCCTTGTCCCTGTACTCCCAGCAGAACGTCTCTGGTGGACTCCCCAGGCAGACGCTGGCCACCCGGAACACCTGCACAGAGGACAGGGTCAGGACCGCCCCACGGGTCAGAAGGACTGCCCCAAGGGCCAGGACCGCCCCCGGGGTCAGGCCCACCCCAAGTTTCAAGTGGACCACTCCAAGGGTCAGGAGACCCCTAGGACCTCGGACCAAACGGGGACCAGAACCACGTAACCATCAGGACTGGAACACCTGCTGCCCCCACAGAGAGGGAGGCGCCGGTACAACAACCAAAACCAGTACTACTGGTACCGGTTAACTCGCTAAACTTGTTAAACATGTTTAACTAGTCCTGCTACCAGCTGGTAGTAAACATGTCAAACGTGTTTCGTGTGTTTAAAGTGTTACATGTGAGGTTGCTACCCTCGGTAACACGCAGCTGTTTGGAAAACAAACACTTCCAGGTGGACAAACCCTGAGCTGAAGCCCCGCCCCCTGTCGTGCAGAGGGGAGGGGTCTTGATGAAGCTGACGTGAGACATGAGCAACTGATTAAACAAGCAGCTGTCCACACACACACACACACACACACACACACACACACACACACACACACACACACACACACACACACACACACACTAGTTCTCTCCAGGTTGGTGGGGGTGGGGTCGGCAGGTGTTTGTTTTCTCACAGCAACCAATCAGACACCTCACAGCTGGACTTCGTGCCTCTGACTGTTTTCTCTTTCAATCAGTAATCATTGTTGTTGACACACACCAGTGTGTTTGTCACGCGTGTGTGTGTGTGTGTGTGTGTGTGTGTGTGTGTGTGTGTGTGTGTGTGTGTGTGTGTGTGTGTGTGTGTGTGTGTGTGTGTGTGTGTGTGTGTGTGTGTGACATTATCCGGTCCATCAACGAGAATGAAAGCTTTTTAAAGTTTGTTCCTGGGGAGAAGCGATGAGACGAAGATGACCTGAAGCTCTCATCTCGTCCAATCAGAGAGCGCCCTCTGCTGGCCACACCGAGCTGGGAGCCAATCAGAGAACACCATCCCTTCTACCTCAGCAGGTTGTTAGGAGACTGATGAAAATGATCAGTGCTGCAAACCATCAGGAACTGACCCAGGACCAGGACCAGGACCAGGACCAGGACCAGGACCAGGACCAGGACCCGTCCCGTCCTCACACTCACCTCCTCCGTCATGGCGTCCAGAGCCTCGGAGAGCTCCGCCTTGCTGGCATCGCTGGCCACCATGTTTCTCAGCCGGAGGCAGTACTCTCTGAGCTGTGGACACAGACAGCGGTCAGTGCGGCCCCCCCCGCGGCGTCCCACGCCCCCCGGCAGCCCTGGACGCACCTTGTGGTTGAGGATGTCGTTCATGCGGCGCGACGCCTCCGAACTGTGTGACTCCGGGAAGCACTTCTTTGGAACGACACCGTACTTCTCTGGAGGGGGCAGAGCACACGTTTACGGCCACGCCCCCCACACACAAACCACACGGCGCCACGGCAACCGACCGATGAGGTTGACCAGCATGTCCCACTGCCCCCCATCGTTGGTGGGGTTGGAGAGCAGGAACTGGACCAGGCGTCCGTCCACCGGCTCGTTCCGCCGCGCCGTCTCGATGCAGGCGTGCAGGAAGTAGTAGCAGCGCTCCACCTGCAGGCGGGGGGGGGACAGGAAGCAGGGCTGGTCATGTGACCTGAACAGGAAGCAGGAAGTCAGCTGTCTCAGGTGAAAAAAAAACACTGGTGGGGAGACGTGAGGGCGCGACGGCAGCGTGCTAACGCTTAGGGAGCAGCAGGTAGCTTAGCATGCTAGCATCACCTGCTAGCATGCTGCTAGCAGCAACAGGTACTTCCTGTCACACAGGTGCAGAGCGACAACTTGATTGGCTGTCAGAGGTTCTGCCTTGGCGGTGTCAAACTTATTTTAGCTCGGGGGGGGGGGGGCCACATGCAGGAATATCTGTTCTCTAGTGGGCGGGGCCACTCAAACCATGACATCACTGTGATCACGGCCGTCTGGGATTGAACTAAATCAATCATCAATAATTCACACACAAACAGCTCTGATGGACCAGATCCTCACCCTGCCGGGGGCCGGATCCGGCCCGGGGGCCGTGTGTTTGACACCCCGTCCCAGCGGTGTGGGGGAGGGGCCCTGACGTGACACCAGCACACAAAGCAGGGCTTTAGCCCCACAATGGCTGAACAGAACCCCCCCCTCACTGAGCACCGGCTGACCTGGGGCCCTGCCCCTCCCCCTTGCTGACCTGGTTCCAGAAGGCCTCGCCCCCCACCCCCCCTCACCTTGTCCCAGAAGAACAGGTAGGACTGGCTGAACTCGAACTCCTCCATGTTGAATTTCTTCATGAAGGGAAGACGCATCACGTTCAGACAGGAGAAGATCCAGCAGCGCCCTGGGGGGGGGACAGGGGTGAACAGTGGTTATGACCTGGACCGGTTCACACCCCCCACCCCACACACACGCACCTGAGTTCTTCTGGTTGGTGATGGGCTTGCCCTCGGTGGGGATGGCGTGCTGGAAGGTGTGCACCGTGTCCTGGACCGTCTGCCGGTGGAGACACGCCTCCAGGGGGTCGATGCAGGTGGACACGTTCTGGGCCAGCAGGTAGCGGGGCTCCGCCCGCAGGCGCTTCAGGAAGGACGACACCTTCTCCGGGCTCAGGGCTGAGACAGGGGTGCAGAGACACAGGTGAACACCTCCTGACAGAGACACAGGTGAACACCTGACAGAGACAGGTGAACACCTGACAGAGACACAGGTGAACACCTGACAGACACAGGTGAACACCTGACAGAGACACAGGTGAACACCTCCTGACAGAGACACAGATGAACACCTGACAGAGACAGGTGAACACCTGACAGAGACACAGGTGAACACCTGACAGACACAGGTGAACACCTGACAGAGACACAGGTGAACACCTGACAGAGACACAGGTGAACACCTGACAGAGACACAGGTGAACACCTGTCAGAGACACAGGTGAACACCTCGTGACAGAGACACAGGTGAACACCTGACAGAGACACAGGTGAACACCTGACAGAGACACAGGTGAACACCTGACAGACACAGGTGAACACCTGACAGAGACACAGGTGAACACCTGACAGAGACACAGGTGAACACCTGACAGAGACACAGGTGAACACCTCCTGACAGAGACACAGGTGAACACCTGACAGAGACACAGGTGAACACCTGACAGAGACACAGGTGAACACCTGACAGACACAGGTGAACACCTGACAGAGACACAGGTGAACACCTGACAGAGACACAGGTGAACACCTGACAGACACAGGTGAACACCTGACAGAGACACAGGTGAACACCTGACAGACACAGGTGAACACCTGACAGAGACACAGGTGAACACCTGACAGAGACACAGGTGAACACCTCCTGACAGAGACACAGGTGAACACCTGACAGAGACACAGGTGAACACCTGACAGAGACACAGGTGAACACCTGACAGAGACACAGGTGAACACCTGACAGAGACACAGGTGAACACCTGACAGAGACACAGGTGAACACCTGACAGACACAGGTGAACACCTGACAGAGACACAGGTGAACACCTGACAGAGACACAGGTGAACACCTGACAGAGACACAGGTGAACACCTGACAGAGACACAGGTGAACACCTGACTTTGGACACCTGACAGAGACACAGGTGGACACCTGACAGATACAAGTGAACACCTGACAGAGACACAGGTGAATGAACACCTGACAGAGACACAGGTGAACACCTGACAGAGACAGGTGAACACCTGACAGAGACACAGGTGAACACCTGACAGAGACACAGGTGAACACCTGACAGACACAGGTGATCACCTGACAGAGACACAGGTGAACACCTCCTGACAGAGACACAGGTGAACACCTGACAGAGACAGGTGAACACCTGACAGAGACACAGGTGAACACCTGACAGACACAGGTGAACACCTGACAGAGACACAGGTGAACACCTGACAGAGACACAGGTGAACACCTGACAGAGACACAGGTGAACACCTGACAGAGACACAGGTGAACACCTGACAGAGACACAGGTGAACACCTCCTGACAGAGACACAGGTGAACACCTGACAGAGACACAGGTGAACACCTGACAGAGACACAGGTGAACACCTGACAGACACAGGTGAACACCTGACAGAGACACAGGTGAACACCTGACAGAGACACAGGTGAACACCTGACAGAGACACAGGTGAACACCTCCTGACAGAGACACAGGTGAACACCTGACAGAGACACAGGTGAACACCTGACAGAGACACAGGTGAACACCTGACAGACACAGGTGAACACCTGACAGAGACACAGGTGAACACCTGACAGAGACACAGGTGAACACCTGACAGACACAGGTGAACACCAGACAGAGACACAGGTGAACACCTGACAGACACAGGTGAACACCTGACAGAGACACAGGTGAACACCTGACAGAGACACAGGTGAACACCTCCTGACAGAGACACAGGTGAACACCTGACAGAGACACAGGTGAACACCTGACAGAGACACAGGTGAACACCTGACAGAGACACAGGTGAACACCTGACAGAGACACAGGTGAACACCTGACAGAGACACAGGTGAACACCTGACAGACACAGGTGAACACCTGACAGAGACACAGGTGAACACCTGACAGAGACACAGGTGAACACCTGACAGAGACACAGGTGAACACCTGACAGAGACACAGGTGAACACCTGACTTTGGACACCTGACAGAGACACAGGTGAACACCTGACAGATACAAGTGAACACCTGACAGAGACACAGGTGAATGAACACCTGACAGAGACACAGGTGAACACCTGACAGAGACAGGTGAACACCTGACAGAGACACAGGTGAACACCTGACAGAGACACAGGTGAACACCTGACAGACACAGGTGAACACCTGACAGAGACACAGGTGAACACCTGACAGAGACACAGGTGAACACCTGACAGAGACACAGGTGAACACCTGACAGACACAGGTGAACACCTGACAGAGACACAGGTGAACACCTGACAGAGACACAGGTGAACACCTCCTGACAGAGACACAGGTGAACACCTGACAGAGACACAGGTGAACACCTGACAGAGACACAGGTGAACACCTGACAGACACAGGTGAACACCTGACAGAGACACAGGTGAACACCTGACAGAGACACAGGTGAACACCTGACAGAGACACAGGTGAACACATCCTGACAGAGACACAGGTGAACACATCCTGACAGAGACACAGGTGAACACCTGACAGAGACACAGGTGAACACCTGACAGACACAGGTGAACACCTGACAGAGACACAGGTTAACACCTGACAGAGACACAGGTTAACACCTGACAGAGACACAGGTGAACACCTGACAGACACAGGTGAACACCTGACAGAGACACAGGTGAACACCTGACAGAGACACAGGTGAACACCTCCTGACAGAGACACAGGTGAACACCTGACAGAGACACAGGTGAACACCTGACAGAGACACAGGTGAACACCTGACAGAGACACAGGTGAACACCTGACAGAGACACAGGTGAACACCTGACAGAGACACAGGTGAACACCTGACAGACACAGGTGAACACCTGACAGAGACACAGGTGAACACCTGACAGAGACACAGGTGAACACCTGACAGAGACACAGGTGAACACCTGACAGAGACACAGGTTAACACCTGACTTTGTACACCTGACAGAGACACAGGTGGACACCTGACAGATACAAGTGAACACCTGACAGAGACACAGGTGAATGAACACCTGACAGAGACACAGGTGAACACCTGACAGAGACAGGTGAACACCTGACAGAGACACAGGTGAACACCTGACAGAGACACCGGTGAACACCTGACAGACACAGGTGAACACCTGACAGAGACACAGGTGAACACCTGACAGAGACACAGGTGAACACCTGACAGACACAGGTGAACACCTGACAGAGACACAGGTGAACACCTGACAGAGACACAGGTGAACACCTGACAGACACAGGTGAACACCTGACAGAGACACAGGTGAACACCTGACAGAGACACAGGTGAACACCTGACAGACACAGGTGAACACCTGACAGACACAGGTGAACACCTGACAGACACAGGTGAACACCTGACAGAGACACAGGTGAACACCTAACAGAGACACAGGTGAACACCTGACAGACACAGGTGAACACCTGACAGAGACACAGGTGAACACCTGACAGAGACACAGGTGAACACCTGACAGAGACACAGGTGAACACCTGACAGACACAGGTGAACACCTGACAGAGACACAGGTGAACACCTGACAGAGACACAGGTGAACACCTGACAGAGACACAGGTGAACACCTGACAGACACAGGTGAACACCTGACAGAGACACAGGTGAACACCTGACAGAGACACAGGTGAACACCTGACAGACACAGGTGAACACCTGACAGAGACACAGGTGAACACCTGACAGAGACACAGGTGAACACCTGACAGACACAGGTGAACACCTGACAGAGACACAGGTGAACACCTGACAGAGACACAGGTGAACACCTGACAGACACAGGTGAACACCTGACAGAGACACAGGTGAACACCTGACAGAGACACAGGTGAACACCTGACAGAGACACAGGTGAACACCTGACAGAGACACAGGTGAACACCTGACAGACACAGGTGAACACCTGACAGAGACACAGGTGAACACCTGACAGAGACACAGGTGAACACCTGACAGACACAGGTGAACACCTGACAGAGACACAGGTGAACACCTGACAGAGACACAGGTGAACACCTCTGAGGGAACATCACACACCTGACCCCCACTTTGATCAGTATTAGTTATGGATTATTATCTAGTTTTATTTTGTAGAAGGAAATATAATTTTATATGCATATTTATAATTTTTTATAAATGTTATATATAAATATATAAATACATGTTATATCTTACAGACACTGGAGGTCATGTGACCCCGGTGTTCTCCGGAGGTCACATGACCAGTCAGCTGATGGTCCCACTGACCAGCCCCTGGTGAACACCAGCTTTAAGCTCCTCCCTGTTGTTTCCATGACAACATGCAAGATGTAAACACAAACAACGGTTCACCAGGTTAGTCACATGACCGGGCGTAAACCAGGGGGCGGGGCTTCAAGTGGCACCGCCCCCCTACAGGTCGTGGGCTTCAGGTGGATCAGTGAGGGGGGGCGTTGTGGACACACAAACTCGGACCCCCTCCGTGAAGACCGGATCAGGGACAACAAACCCGGCTCCGGTCGATCCGGTTCCGGTTCAGAACCACATGAACCGGGTTCAAAACGTCAACGACATCACGTGGTCAGGGACCGGCTGTGCTGCCCCGGTTAGCCGGTTAGCTCGTTAGCCGCAGCAGGACGAGCCGGTTAAGCCCCGCCTCCATCAATCACGACAGTCTGACTAGTTTGACATCTTCCTGCTAGCCTAGCAGGCTAACCGGCCCGGAGAGAGGAGCTAGTGAGGCTAGCCCACCAACTAGTGACTGAACTGGTTAGCTGGTTAGCCGGCTGGACCCCGGTGGGGCTGACGCCCGGCCCGGGAGCGCCATCCCGGTGAACTGTCACCCCAGCCGCGGAAGCATCGGTGCTAACGAGGCTAACGGAATGCATGCTAACGTAGCCGGTTAGCTCCGGGGCCGCTCCGGCTGAACTCCGGGCTGCGCTCCGGCCGCGGCCGTCACCGGGCCGGGCCGGCTGTCCCCGCCGAACACCTACCGGTGAACATGGTTCTGTGGACCCGGCGGAACCGCGTCTGTCGTCCAGAAAGTCACCGGCTCTTTGTTCGGCTCATTCACCGACAGCAGCCGCTGGGAGCTCCGGTGTGCTCGTTTCCGATGCCGGCAACTCGCAGCTGGGCGGAGTTAGCGGTGTGTGTGGACTGACGGGTAGACCCCGCCCACCTCTGCTCACAGGAGGAGGAGGCGGAGAGAAGGAGCCCACCGGGTGTCACGTGACACACGGCCGTGGACCGTTATGCGTTCAGACGTGAGAAACCGGAAGAGTCCCGCAGAAATATCAAGAAAAAAAACAGTTTAAACTTTATTGAACAACTGGAGGACACAAAAATGTTAAAAGACCAAATAAAGTACAGTATGGTTGTATTGAGCAGTGGTAAATAATTCCTCTCGGGATTATTAAAGTATTTTTCATCCTAAGTAACTTTTATGTCCTTGTTGAAAGTTCTCTGAACAGCTTTTGATCATCTCTTTTAATTCTGATGAAAGTCTACCAGAAACTTTTCTTTCTGCTACAATTTATGAGAAAACCCATAAATTCAACGCTATGTATATTGTGCTTATTTTACACATTATTGTTCATTTATGTAGAATTTATGTAGAAACATAGAAAACAAGCACAGGTATAACACATGCTATCTACATAACCTACTGATAAATTACGTAACCTACTACTAACCTACGTAATCAGTTCATGTAGACGTTAGTTGAATTAACTCGTCTCCGGGTTAGACTAATCATTCCCAGACTGTACTGAACTTTATTAATAATATTTAGTTAATATGAATCTATTTAAAGCTGACAATTACATTTTATTTTTTAATATAGTACTGTAAAATTGTCTCCGTCTTCATCTTCTTCCTCACTGTGGGTCACAGGAGTTGCTACGGGCTAATAATGTATAATGTTTCATTGTGATTTATTGTACAGTAACATATTATGTGCTTTAAAGGGTTTACTGGTGATTTGATGGTTCTTGTGTTTGATGGGATGTTTCTAAATGTGAACCTTGACCTCTGCTCCAAAACCGACAGGCAACACATGAATGACACAAAATACATCGTTTTATTCAGAATAATTTGTCAGGGTTCAGTTGGGGGGGCGAACGCTGTGACGCGATTGGACCGTCGTGTTCGTGATGAGCTGCAGCTACGTCTCTGACATCAAAACAAACCTATGAGGAGCTGACGGCGTGGAGCCCATACCCGCTAGCAGCTCCTCCACGTCGTTAGCCATCGCTAGCCGAGCGTCGCTAGCCGAGCATCGCGTAGCATCGCGTAGCATCAGGCTTCAACTTCCTTGCAGGAAGTGTTCCCAGACTGCGGGACATGCCTCCAAGCTCCTTCACATTAGCATGCTCCTGCTGGGATCCGCTAACGTAGGTCCAAGCTAACGCTACGTTAGCATCGATAAAGGAGACAGCAGTCCTGTTTGGTTATAAGCAGCTAGCAATGATTTTCTGAAAACATCCAACAAAGCATGAAATCAAAAAAACAAAAAACACAAATAAAACATTCACATTTGATTGGCTGCACACAGAACAGCTAACGTGTGATTTGTCGATTTTAGCATCGTTCTAGCATCCAGCAGCACCAGTGTTCATGAGGTGTGGTCAGCAGCACTGTTAGCATAGCATCGCTATCTGGAGGCAGCAGGAAGTGATCGAACCATCGACGAACCAAACCTCTAAAGTCTTCATCAGCTCTCATGTTCAGCTCTCATGCTAGCAGCTAGCATAGCATGTTTGCAGTTCATGTCAGGATGGAAGGCGCAGCTTTGATTAGCATTAGCTTGGAGTGAAACATGTGAGCTAACAGAGCTAGCTCTTGACTTGGATCATCAACGTGACACAAAGAGTTTAGCAGCATTCATGATACAGCGGATGAAACGCGGTGCTAACAAGCTAACAAAGCGTCACACCGGGCTCAGATGTGGTCCTGGAGGCTGAGGACCACCAGGGGCGCAGACAGACCGGGACACGGGACAGGCACTTCTGGACGGCACGACCCGGCCAGGGCTTAGCTCTCACAGTCTCATGGTGCTCTGAGTTAGCTGCTAACTGTAGCTAAGTGCTAACTGTCGCTAACTGCTACCTGCAGCTAACGCAGAGAACAGACCAGAGCCATCATCACTGCTCGTCTGTGGGACGCGACAAGCTAGCAGGTGAAATGTTGTCTTTATTGTGCTGTTTAGTTTCCCTACAATGTGACATCACTGTCAACTGATGACATCATCACTGCCAGTTGGTGACATCATCACTGTCAACTGATGAGGACTCAGATGACAGCTGATGACATCATCACTGTCATCTGATGACATCAGCAGGTTTAAGCTCCGCCTCCTGTGTTACTTATTGGACCATCCCTGTGAAACGTCTTTGAATCAGCCGTGAGCAGACGTTCACCAGACAAACTAGTTCAGCAGGACTGGTTTAATTTAATGGCATCACTAACTAACCTGTGGTGAGAGCCTGCAAAAAGGGGAGTCGGCCTCCCAATCATTTTCACTTAGCATTAACCCGTTGTCCTGCTGGTTGTCCATGGTCGTCACGCCCTACAAGGCCACGCCCAGCAAGGCCACGCCCCACAAGGCCACACCCTGCAAAAGTCTCTGAGGCAAAGAAGTGTTCCAGGAAATGTTCTCCATGTTCTCCTGGTGAATCAGTGAGCTCACAGTGGTACAGACACGCCCACGTGACGCCATTGGTGAGATGAAGAAGCTCCTCCTCTTCCTCGTCTCCTCCTCCTCACTAGTCAGGTGTTGATGAGTCAGGGTCTCCTTGGGTTTGGGGAAGTGGTTCTGAAAAGGTGTGTTTGGTTTCAGCTCCAGGTCACCCGCCGAGCTACTCCAGCTGAGGAGAGGACAGGGGACTAGTTAGAGACTAGTTACAAACTAGTTCCAGACGAGTCAGAAACCAGCTAGAGACTAATTAGAAACCAGTTACAGACTAGTCAGAAACCAGCTCGAGACTAATTAGAAACTAGTTACAGACTAGTCAGAAACCAGCTAGAGACTAATTAGAAACCAGTTACAGACTAGTCAGAAAACAGATAGAGACTAATTAGAAACAAGTTACAGACTAGTCAGAAACCAGCTAGAGACTAATTAGAAACCAGTTACAGACTAGTCAGAAACCAGCTCGAGACTAATTAGAAACTAGTTACAGACTAGTCAGAAACCAGCTAGAGACTAATTAGAAACTAGTTACAGACTAGTCAGAAACCAGCTCGAGACTAATTAGAAACTAGTTACAGACTAGTCAGAAACCAGCTAGAGACTAATTAGAAACCAGTTACAGACTAGTCAGAAATCAGTTACAGACTAGTTAGACACCAGTTAGACTAGTTAGAGACTGGTTAGAGACAATTTAGAGACCTTTTAGAGTCTAATTAGACACCACTTAGAGACCAGTTCAAGACTAGTTATAGACTAGTTATAGACTAGTTAGAGGCCAGTAGAATCCAGTTAGAGACCAGTTAGAGAATAGTTAGAGACTAGTAGAGACTAGTTCCAAACTAGTTTGAGACGAGTTATAGAATAGTTAGCGACCTGGACTGCTTCACTGTGTGAACCTAGAGATGCTAGCATTAGCCGTGTTGCTAACCAGGACTTACAGCTGAGTGACTCATTTTGTCGAAGCGAAACTTCAGGTGTGACCTCGGTGACGTCTTGCTCCTCCCATCTGCTGGAGACAGAATAAGGGAGTAGAAAAGAGGAGGGGCTCATAACCATATTGGATGTTACACCCTCTACCTGTGGGGGTGGGGCCTGGCCTCACCTGTGGGACTGCGGCACATGATGACGGGTGTTCCTGAAGCCGGGGTGTCGATGCTGGTGGACGACACGGAGGTGATGGGGGGATGGGCGGCCTGAGGGATGGAAGGAGGAGGGGCATAGTATGGGGGAGGGGTCAGGGACCCGGTGGGCGTGGTGGTGGGCGTGTCCACACTCACCGTCTCCAGCTCCTCCAGAACGTCGGTCTCTCCGGCGGTGCTGCTGAAGCTGCTGGTGCTGGAGGAGGAGCGGGAGATGTTAGGCCGGCCCCCGCCCTCCTTCAGCTTAGAGCAAGGCCTGCTGGGAGATGGAGGCGGGAACCTGAAGTCACTGCAACGACACGGCATTGAGAGGAGGTTAGGGCCGCGAACACAGAACACATGGCAGCAGAGGTCCAGGATGGGTTCTGGTCTCGCCTCTCTTTGTTGGGGCAGATCTCAGGTGAGCTGGGATTGGACGACGTCTCCGACCTCACTTCCTGGGACAGGGGCGTGGTCTCCAGGGGTTTCTGGTCACTGCAGGACAAAGGACACAGGTTCTGGTTCTGTTTCCGTACCCGCCCCTGTAGAGGCGTGGCCTGTTCCACCCACCTGCGTGACTGTCTGTCGGTGGGTGGGTCCGAGTGGAGGCGGGGGAAGAGGCCGGAGCGCCGCTTCACCGGGCTCTTCAGGGGAGACTTGGCCGACAGCGCCGGGGGCTGCGGGGCAAACGAAGAACCGGTTCACCTGGAACGTTTGGTTCCTCATCCGAGAGGCAGGATACACCCCAGACAAGACGCCAGCTCATCACAGGCCCACACAGAGACAGACAAACAAGCCTGGGGACCGTTTGCTGGTCCACGTCCCCTCAGATGCACAGAGAACCCAGACAGAACCCACGATGACCACGGACAAGCTCCGCCCACAAGGGACTCCAACCCAGAACCTCTGGATGTTCCTCCAGAAACAGGAAGCTGAGGTGACGTGGACACGCTAGCGGTCCCCAGGCGTGTTTGTCCTGTGCTCAACTGGCGTCTAATCCAGGGTGTTCCCTGCCCCCCGTCCCTCGATGGTCAGAACCCGTGACCCACAGGGAGTACTAGTCTCTTCTTCAGGTGTATAAACTCGTCTCTACTTCAGGTCTTTAAACTAGTCTCTACTTCAGGTCTTTAAACTAGTCCCTACTTCAGGTGTTTAAACTAGTCTCTACTTCAGGTGTTTAAACTAGTCTATTTTTCAGGTGTTTAAACTAGTCTCTATTCTTCATGTGTTTAAACTAGTCTCTTCTTCTTCAGGTGTTTAAACTAGTCTCTACTTCGTCAGGTGTTTAAACTAGTCTCTTTTCAAGGTGTTTAAACTAGTCTCGACTTCAGGTGGTTAAACTAGTCCCTTCTCGAGGTGTTTAAACTAGTCTCTTCTTCAGGTGTTTAAACTAGTCTCTACTTCAGGTCTTTAAACTAGTTTCTTCTTCAGGTGTTTAAACTAGTCTCTTCTCCAGGTGTTTAAACTAGTCTCTTCTTCAGGTGTTTAAACTAGTCTCTTCTCCAGGCGTTTAAACTAGTCTCTTCTTCAGGTGTTTAAACTAGTCTCTTCTTCAGGTGTTCTGAACTAGCCTCTTCTTCAGGTGGTTAAACTAGTCTCTTCTCCAGGTGTTTAAACTAGTCTCTTCTTCAGGTGTTTAAACTAGTCTCTTCTTTTTCAGGTGTTTAAACTAGTCTCTTCTTCAGGTGTTTAAACTAGTCTCTTCTTCTACAAGTGTTTAAACTAGTCTCTATTTCAGGTGTTTAAACTAGTCTCTTCTCAAGGTGTTTAAACTAGTCTCTACTTCAGGTTGTTAAACTAGTCTGTTCTTCAGGTGTTTAAACTAGTCTCTTCTTCAGGTTTTTAAACTAGTCTCTTCTCCTGGTGTTTAAACTAGTGTCTACTTCAGGACTTTAAACTAGTCTCTTCGTCAGGTGGTTAAACTAGTCTCTACTTCAGGTGTTTAAACTAGTCTCTTCTCCAGGTGTTTTAACTAGTCTCTGATTCTGGTGTTTAAACTAGTCTCTTCTTCGTCAGGTGTTTAAACTATTCTCTTCTCCAGGTGTTTAAACTAGTTTCTTCTTCAGGTGTTTAAACTAGTCTCTTCTCCAGGTGTTTAAACTAGTCTCTTCTTCAGGTTTTTAAACTAGTCTCTTCTCCAGGCGTTTAAACTAGTCTCTTCTTCAAGTGTTCTAAACTAGTCTCTTCTTCAGGTGTTTAAACTAGTCTCTTCTCCAGGTTTTTAAACTACTCTCTTCTTCAGGTGTTTAAAGTAGTCTCTACTTCAGGTGTTCTAAACTAGTCTCTTCTTCAGGTGTTTAAACTAGCTTCTTCTTCTTCAAGTGTTTAAACTAGTCTATTCTTCAGGTGTTTAAACTAGTCTCTTTTTCAGGTGTTTAAACTAGTCTCTAATTCAGGTCTTTAAACTAGTGTCTTCTTCAGGTGTTTAAACTAGTCTCTTCTTCTTAAAGTGTTTAAACTAGTCTCTACTTCAGGTGTTTAAACTAGTCTCTTCTCCAGGTGGTTAAACTAGTGTCTTCTTCAGGTGTTTAAACTAGTCTGTTCTGCAGGTGTTCTAAACTAGTCTCTACTTCAGGTGTTTAAACTAGTCTCTTCTCCAGGTGTTTAAACTAGTGTCTACTTCAGGACTTTAAACTAGTCTCTTCTCCAGGTGTTTAAACTAGTGTCTACTTCAGGACTTTAAACTAGTCTCTTCGCCAGGTGTTTAAACTAGTCTCTTCTTCAGGTGTTTAAACTAGTCTGTTCTTCAGGTTTTTAAACTAGTTTCTACTTCAGGTCTTTAAACTAGTCTCTACTTCAGGTGTTAAAACTAGTCTCTTCTCCAGGTGTTAAAACTAGTCTCTTCTCCAGGTGTTTAAACTAATCTCTACTTCAGGTGTTAAAACTAGTCTCTACTCCAGCTGTTTAAACTACTGTCTACTTCAGGACTTTAAACTAGTCTCTTCTTCAGGTGTTTAAACTAGTCTCTTCTTCTTCAGGTGTTTAAACTAGTCTCTTTTTCTTCAAGTGTTTAAACTAGTCTCTTCTCCAGGTGTTTAAACTAGTCTCTTCTTCAGGTGTTTAAACTAGTCTCTTCTTCAGGTCTTTAAACTAGTTTTTACTTCAGGTCTTTAATCTAGTCTCTACTTCAGGTGTTTAAACTAGTCTCTTCTTCAGGTGTTTAAACTAGTTTTTACTTCAGGTCTTTAAACTAGTCTCTTCTCCAGGTGTTTAAACTAGTGTCTACTTCAGGACTTTAAACTAGTCTCTTCTCCAGGTGTTTAAACTAGTGTCTACTTCAGGACTTTAAACTAGTCTCTTCTCCAGGTGTTTAAACTAGTCTCTTCTTCAGGTGTTTAAACTAGTCTCTTCTTCAGGTTTTTAAACTAATTTCTACTTCAGGTCTTTAAACTAGTCTCTACTTCAGGTGTTATAACTAGTCTCTTCTCCAGGTGTTTAAACTAGTCTCTAATTCAGGTCTTTAAACTAGTGTCTTCTTCAGGTGTTTAAACTAGTCTCTTCTTCTTAAAGTGTTTAAACTAGTCTCTACTTCAGGTGTTTAAACTAGTCTCTTCTCCAGGTGGTTAAACTAGTGTCTTCTTCAGGTGTTTAAACTAGTCTCTACTTCAGGTATTTAAACTAGTCTCTTCTCCAGGTGTTTAAACTAGTGTCTACTTCAGGACTTTAAACTAGTCTCTTCTACAGGTGTTTAAACTAGTGTCTACTTCAGGACTTTAAACTAGTCTCTTCGCCAGGTGTTTAAACTAGTCTCTTCTTCAGGTGTTTAAACTAGTCTGTTCTTCAGGTTTTTAAACTAGTTTCTACTTCAGGTCTTTAAACTAGTCTCTTCTTCAGGTGTTTAAACTAGTTTCTACTTCAGGTGTTTAAACTAGTGTCTTCTTCAGGTGTTTAAACTAGTGTCTACTTCAGAACTTTAAACTAGTCTCTTCTCCAGGTGTTTAAACTAGTATCTTCTTCAGATTTTTAAACTAGTCTCTTCTCCAGGCGTTTAAACTAGTCTCTTCTTCAGGTGTTTAAACTAGTTTTTACTTCAGGTCTTTAAACTAGTCTCTTCTCCAGGTGTTTAAACTAGTGTCTACTTCAGGACTTTAAACTAGTCTCTTCGCCAGGTGTTTAAACTAGTCTCTCCTTCAGGTGTTTAAACTAGTCTCTTCTTCAGGAATTTAAACTAGTCTCTTCTTCAGGTTTTTAAACTAGTCTCTACTTCAGGTCTTTAAACTAGTCTCTTCTCCAGGTGTTTAAACTAGTGTCTACTTCAGGACTTTAAACTAGTCTCTTCGCCAGGTGTTTAAACTAGTCTGGTCTGGTTCTTAACCAGGTTAACCCAAACGTCGTTAACCAGGTTTGGGTTGACTCACTGAGAACGTGCTCTTGGAACACTCTCCGCTCTGCGTCAGTCCCCCTCCGCTCATGCTGGCCGGGACCCCGGCCCCCACCCCGGGGCCCCTGTGGCGGTGGGACCCCACCATGGTCTCCATGGAGTGGCTCCTGACTCGCATGGCCCTCTGGGGGAGGAGACAAGGGGGAGACAGGAAGAGGAGGAGTCAGGAAGAGGAGGAGTCAAAGGGAACAACAGGTGCAGGTGCAGACCTCGACCACCAGAGGGCGCCACAGCTTAAGAGACCACAGGAAGCCTATTGATGGGCTTCATTCACTGAGGTTATTGATCAATAATTGATAACTGATCACTATAATTTTTCTTGAGCTCACCATCGTTCTAGATTGTAAATAAAAGCAGTCGTTTGTTCAAACCTTTGAAACAGACAGAAAACACAAGAATCATTGGAGATGATCCAGACCTACTGATCCAGATCTACTGATCCAGATCTACTGATCCAGACCTACTGATCCAGACCTACTGATCCAGATCTACTGATCCAGACCTACTGATCCAGATCTACTGATCCAGATCTACTGATCCAGACCTACTGATCCAGATCTACTGATCCAGACCTACTGATCCAGATCTACTGATCCAGATCTACTGATCCAGACCTACTGATCCAGATCTACTGATCCATATCTACTGATCCAGACCTACTGATCCAGATCTACTGATCCAGATCTACTGATCCAGACCTACTGATCCAGATCTACTGATCCAGACCTACTGATCCAGATCTACTGATCCAGATCTACTGATCCAGACCTACTGATCCAGATCTACTGATCCAGACCTACTGATCCAGATCTACTGATCCAGATCTACTGATCCAGATCTACTGATCCAGATCTACTGATCCAGACCTACTGATCCAGATCTACTGATCCATACCTACTGATCCAGACCTACTGATCCAGATCTACTGATCCAGATCTACTGATCCACATCTGTTGCTCCAGGAAGAGGACACAGGCTAGATGTTGAAGGCCTTGTTAACATCTAGACAGTGATTTTTGACATGTTTACACATGTGATGTAAACAATGGTTAAATGTATTGGTTATAACCGGTAATAGCTGGTTGTAGCTGGTTATAGCTTGTTGTAGCTGGTTATAGCTGGTTGTGGCTGGTTATAGCTGGTTGTAGCTGTAGTTGGAGTCACTCTCGGATGGCGGCGTTCACCTTGAAGGACTCCAGCAGACCCCCGTGGCCCCCGTTCTCCAGCTTGTCCTCATCCCCCCCAGGGCCCAGACCCAGCGCCGCCTGGCTCCGCCCCTGCAGCTCGTCATGGAGGTTGTCCAGCAGCGCCGCTCTCGTTCGGCCCTGGAACCACAGCACACAGAAGGCGGTGAACATCTGGCCTGTCATTGGACAGGAGGACGAGGGCGGGGCATGTGAGGGCGTGTCACCTCTAGCTTGGCGAACTTGTCTGACTTGTAGCAGGCGTTCTCAGCGTTCATCAGTTTGGTCAGCAGGAAGTCTCGAAACTCCAGCCCCTGAAGACAGAGAGGAGAAGAATGGACCGCTGCCCTCTGAAGCCCCACCCACTGGGAACAGACCAATGGCCTCCCGCCTCACCTTCCTGAAGACAGCCGGGTTGGGAAGGGCGGGTCCAAACGGGGGGACGTCCTCCCTCGCTGTGACGGACACCTGGAAGCAGAGGGAACAGCTGATGGGACCAGGTCTGGACTGGGTCAGGACCGGGTCTGGAGCGGGGCGGGGGCCTACCTTGTAGGTGGTGTTCTCCGAACACGGGTTCTCCACCTGCACCAACACGTACGCGTGCAGGAAGTTGGACGCGATCATGTCCGGGACGAAGGGCGTGGCCTCTTCCTGGAAGACGGCGGCCACAATGTCGTTCCCGATGTGCCTCTTCCTCTGGAGCTGAGGAAGAGGAGATGTGATGACATCACCGATGACATCACACACTCACTGTCTGCTAAGGGGATTGGGCGAGGGAACATGCTAACGCTAGCTTAGCTGGTACCCTGGATCTTTAGCTAAACCAATTGTTAGAGAAGGGGCGTTTCCAGATGTTCTTTAACGCTCATATTAGCTTAACTTTAGCATTCTAAGGCTGTGTTGCGTGTGACCGCCTTTCAGGCAGAGCTAAAGCTGATTCAAATAACTTTATTTAAACATTTAATCGTGTTTTATTCTCCCCGAACAGACTGGAGTCGAAGCCAAATGCATTCCAGCAGGTGAAGGTGGCCCCGCCCCTCCTGGATTGTTGTCGTACCTGCTGGACGTCCCCCTCCGTGAAGGGCAGCTTGGTGGACACGTGGAACATGATCTCCCTCTGCCTGAAGACGGTGAAGACGGACTCGGACCCCGTCTGACCGTGGGACACGTCCAGCCCCCCCCGGAACCTGAGCAGAAGACCAGAGTGAAATTGGGTGGCTGCATGGATGCATGGTTCTCATGGTTCTCATGTTTATCATGGTTCTCATGGTTCTCATGTTTATCATGGTTCTCATGTTTATCATGTTTATCATAGTTCTCATGTTTATCACGGTTCTCATGTTTATCATAGTTCTCATGTTTATCATGGTTCTCATGGTTCTCATGTTTATCATGATTCTCATGTTTATCATAGTTCTAATGGTTATCATGTTTATCATGGTTCTCATGGTTACCATGGTTCTCATGTTCATCATGTTTAACATAGTTCTCATGGTTCTCATGTTTATCATGGTTCTCATGTTTATCATGTTAATCATGGTTCTCATGTTTATCATGGTTCTCATGGTGATCATGTTTATCGTGATTCTCATGGTTTTCCTGGTACTCACGGTACTCATGGTTATCATGGTTGTCATGGTTACCATGGTTCTCATGTTTATCATGTTTATCATAGTTCTCATGGTTCTCATGTTAATCATAGTTCTCATGTTTATCATGGTTCTCATGGTTATCATGGTTCTCATGTTTATCATGATTCTCATGTTTATCATAGTTCTAATGGTTATCATGTTTATCATAGTTGCCATAATTCTCATGTTAATCATATTTCTCATGTTTATCATAGTTCTCATGGTTATCACAGTTCTCCTGGTTCTCATGGTTCTCATGTTTATCATATTTATTATTTTTCTTATGTTTATCATGTTTATCATGGTTCTCATAACCAAGAGGAGCAAAGAAAATCAAGTAGACCTGATTCAGGTTGGTGGATGTTTCTCATTCTCTCATCCATAACAAGTTCTGGAGCAGAACTGAAGACGCCGTCTGGATGAGACCTGAAGCAGGTCCACCTGACTGTTGTAATCCACCTGGACTTCCATCAACCTCCACAGACAGAACAGACGCTCCCCTCCTGCCCAGGAGGAGAACCAGGTCTCGTTTTGTTCTCCTCCTCAGGTTCAGACTCACCCTTTAAAGTCCTGGAGGCCGATGGTGTCGCCCAGGACGCTGAGGAACTCCTGGAACGCCGGCGTCTCCTCGTTGTTCCTGAACAGCTCTTCCTCTGATGTCTGACAAAGGAAAGAGGAGGAGGAGATGAGGATGAGGAGAAACGGAGGAGAACCGGAGGAGAACCAGTGGAGAACCGGTGGAGAACCGGAGGAGGTTCGTCCGTCCCTCACCTGCCCAAACTTCTGGTAGATGACGCCGAACTTGAAGGTGTTGTTCAGCTCGTGTTCATCGTAGGCTACGATCAGCTGGGAGCCCTGCACAGAGACACCTGTGAGCTGCTGTAGCATTAGCATTAGCATCAGTATCGCTATCGCCCTGGTTACTGATGATGTCACACTGGTGGGCGTGGACTCACCCGAGGGTACAGGACCGGGCTGAACTTCAGGCCCGTGGCGTCGTCACACAGCAGCTGGAGATAAACAGATAAACAGTTAGCCGTGATGCTATCACTCAGTTAGCTTAGCGTAGCTCCAGCTCTCTATTAATGGCCTCAGTTGGAGGGGCATGTCCTTCACTAATCCCACCCTTAAATCTTTATTGGTTTTCGTTTGTCTTGGCAGTGTGACTCCGCCCACTCATCACACAGGACAGGAAGTGCCTCCTCCAATAGGAGCAGCTGCTCTTCCTGTTTACTGCGCATCACAGACAGAAGGCCCCGCCTCCTGCTGCCCGTTACCTTGGCGATCTGAGGGATGCTAGGGAGCTGGCTGATGCCGGCCAATGAGATCCGGTCGTGGAGCGTTTTCACCCTCGATCTGCAACAGACGGAAACAGGAAGTGTGTGTCCAGCCTGAGTGGGCGGAGCTCTGGCCGTCTAGACCTGCGGGGGGTGTGGCCACGCACCTGAGCATGATGCGCAGGTGCTCGTGTCCGCCGGCGTCCTCGTGCTTCAGTGACAGGACGAGGTTCCCCACGCTGCTGCCGCTGCAGTAGAAGTTCAAGTGCTCCTGGGGGGCCACAGAGGCGGGGCTTAGCTCACACGCTGCTGTCCGATTGGTTGGACGAGCACACACCCACCTTGCCCAGGAAGTGCTTCCGGTAGGCGCGCGCCGTGCTGTTGCACTCCAGCCGGTACAGGTGCCCCCCCCCCAGGGCCGGCCCCCTCCCCCCCATCCTCGTCCTCACAGAAGCTAGACTCTGAGGAGGAGGGCGTGCCCGCAGGGGCCCCCACCTCCTCGATCCAGTAGCCCCCAAACTGGGGCAGGATGACCTGCGGGTACGGACCCCCCTTCTCCAGGACCTGGGGCGGAAGGGGAGATGGTGACATCATCACCTGTGGGGGAGGGTTAAAGTGTAACCATGACAACAGGGACCGCCCCCCCTGGGGCCGGAGCCTGGACCCACTCACGTCTTCGATCCTGGGGTAGGGGATGTAGTCGTCCTGGAAACAGAACACAGCTTCAGAACCAATAGCATCACAGTGCAGGATGATGTCACAGCGTGATGATGTCACAGCGTGATGATGTCACAGGCTGTCACAGCTAACGCTAACATTCAAGCTGAAGCCGTGTAAAACAACCCCGCCCCCTCCCCCCCAGACACAAGTAGAAACAGGAAGTGATGACACACAGCATGCAGCGGATTGGACGACACACTGGTCATGTGACAGTTGAGGCCACACCTTCCATCGTTTGGTCTCCTCGGCTCTCGGGACCTGATCCGAGTCCGGCAGCGTGAGGACGGAAACACAAGGGTCAAAGAGCAGCGCAAGCCCCGCCCCCAGGTCAGGTGGGTTCACACAGGTAAGACAGACGCCATGGCAACAGGTGTTCAGGTGTTCATCATCAGGACCAGAGACATCTGTCCTGGTTTAAACCTCTACGCCCGCCGTCTAACTGTTGCTAGGGGCTAACTGCTGCTAGCGGCTAACTAGTGCTAGCGGCTAACTGCTGCTAGCACTAGTTAGCCTGTCCGTCCTGAGGGACAGACTGTTTTCTGGCGGCTTCTATTTCTGGATGTTTCCACCCCCCCACCCCCCCACGGAGGCCTGAGTGCTTCCTGGTTGGACACAAATCAATGCAGTGAAGAAGAAGAAAGACTCTGATGTGAACCGACGATCAATAAACCAACGACAACCAACGTCCAACATCCAACGTCCAACGTCCTACCTGCATCCGCTCCAGCATGTCGAAGAACTCTGCAGACTGGAAGAAACAGACGACAAAACCAGTCAGACAGGCAATAAAACCAGTCAGACAGGCAACAAAACCAGTCAGACAGGAAACAAAACCAGTCAGACAGGAAACAAAACCAGTCAGACAGGAAACAAAACCAGTCAGACAGGCAATAAAACCAGTCAGACAGGAAACAAAACCAGTC
>JABVMC010000032.1:109224-111724 GCA_013358685.1 Antennarius maculatus | reverse complement strand
ACCTGAAGTAGAGACTAGTTTAAAACACCTGAAGTAGAGACTAGTTTAAACACCTGAAGAAGAGACTAGTTTGAACACCTGAAGAAGAGACTAGTTTAAAACACCTGAAGAAGAGACTAGTTTAAACACATGAAGTAGAAACTAGTTTAAACACCTGAAGAATAGACTAGTTTAAACACCTGAAGTAGAGACTAGTTTTAACACCTGAAGAAGAGACTAGTTTAAACACCTGAAGAAGAGACTAGTTTAAACACCTGAAGTAGAGACTAGTTTAAACACCTGAAGTAGAGACTAGTTTAAAACACCTGAAGTAGAGACTCGTTTAAACACCTGAAGAAGAGACTAGTTTGAACACCTGAAGAAGAGACTAGTTTAAACACCTGAAGAAGAGACTAGTTTAAACACCTGAAGTAGAGACTAGTTTAAACACCTGAAGAAGAGACTAGTTTGAACACCTGAAGAAGAGACTAGTTTAAACACCTGAAGTAGAGACTAGTTTAAACACCTGAAGTAGAGACTAGTTTAAACACCTGAAGAAGAGACTAGTTTAAACACCTGAAGTAGAGACTAGTTTAAACACCTGAAGTAGAGACTAGTTTAAACACCTGAAGTAGAGACTAGTTTAAACACCTGAAGAAGAGACTAGTTTGAACACCTGAAGAAGAGACTAGTTTAAACACCTGAAGAAGAGACTAGTTTTAACACCTGAAGAAGAGACTAGTTGGGGGTTAGGGTTAGGGGGTAGGGGCTTTTTCTTACTGCTCACGTGAACTCAGGTGAATCCAGCCAACCAGAACCGTCGAGCGCCATGCCGCCCCCTACAGTCCATGAACCACAACATCCAACGTCCCGCACTTGCGCTCTTCTTCTGCATCACCGTCTGAAGTAACGCAACAAACACACCTCCGAAAACACAACGCTGACTGGGGTCACGCCAGAGGTCACACCAGAGGTCAGACCCAGAGGTCAGACCCAGAGGTCACACCAGAGGTCAGACCCAGAGGTCAGAGCTTGTCTCCTACTGCATCAAACAGGACCTTCGATTGGAGGAGTTGAAGCTCCGCCTCACGGTGCAACAGCATGCTAGCTAACATTAGCATAAAAGGCTAAAATGCTTCCTTTTGGTTAAACAGAAGCCAGTGCTGGCATGCTAGCTGTGGTTAGCCTGTGTGGAGTGACACCCAGTCACTTCTTCTACCTCCACCTTCCAGCAGACCCATCGGCCTCCTGACAGACTAATGGTTATCTCTGGATGCTCACTTCTGATTGGCTGTGGGTTTGAACCCACCTGTCGCCACTTGACCCAGATATGATCCCAACAGCTGGGGTCAGCTGACACTGCCAGGGCTCCTCTGATTGGCTGACAGAACCTTCACCCGCTGTCAGAGCGCTGGTGCCCCGCCTGGAGGACGACTGCAGTGCAGATCAGACGCCCCCCACCTCACACACACCCTCACACACCCGTGGCTCCACACACACCCTCACCCACCCGCCGCTCTCCTCCTCCTCCTCCTCCTCCTCCTCCTCCTCCTCCTCCTTCTCCTTCTCCTTCTCCTTGGCCTTGCGGGACTTGTGCAGGAGTCCGATCAGGATGACGGCGGCCCGAATGCCCGCCTTCTTGTTGTGGAAGCGTCCTCCGGTCTGGGACATGGTGGCCCGCTCTGGGGGCCGGGTCAGGCTGCTCTGGGGGCCGCTCTGGAGGCTGGATCGGGCCGCTCTGGGGGCCGCTCTAGAGGCCGGGTCAGGCCGCTCTGGGGGCCGCTCTGGAGGCCGGGTCAGGCCGCTCTGGGGGCCGCTCTGGAGGCCGGGTCAGGCCGCTCTGGGGGCCGCTCTGGAGGCCGGGTCAGGCCGCTCTGGGGGCCGCTCTGGAGGCCGGGTCAGGCTGCTCTGGGGGCCGCTCTGGAGGCCGGGTCAGGCCGCTCTGGGGGCCGCTCTGGAGGCCGGGTCAGGCTGCTCTGGGGGCCGCTCTGGAGGCCGGGTCAGGCCGCTCTGGGGGCCGCTCTGGAGGCCGGTTCCTGGTGGTTTGGCGAACACAAACTTTCGGGGGCGACGTGGGGCTCAAGATGACGGAGCGTCTCCGGTGGTGATGCCAGAGGTCCAGACGGGGGGGCTCCAGGGGGGTCTGCTCTGCATCCCGTCGCTCCAGCAGAACGGGGGGGGTCCGGGAGTCTCACGCCGCTCGATGGGGGGAGGAATCCTGGCAGCAGGGAGCGGCGAGCGGCTGCATCCTCGCTGCTCTCCTTCGATCTCTGCTCGTCCTCCGTCTGCTGCCTCCTTCCTGCTGCCGGGCCACGCCCCCTCCGCTCCGATTGGCTGCAGCTGCAGCAGAGACGTCCTCCTCCTCCTCCTCCCGTCAGCCTCCCCCCATCTCTGCCCTCCCCTTGTTCCTACCCTGTTAATAATTTGCCATTAATCGCCCCGACCTTGTTCTATCTGCCCCCCCTCCCCCCACAAGGTTTATCAGCTGATCACCTGATGATGTCATCGCAGACGGGAGGAA
>JABVMC010000032.1:99224-104224 GCA_013358685.1 Antennarius maculatus | reverse complement strand
GAGGACCGCCAGCTGTGGTTGGTGGGACTAACTGACTTTGCCTCAGGTGGGTGTGGCTCTCCTCCTCCAGCTGGATGGAGCTGACAACCCGCAGCACGACTCGTCTGGTTTCTGCGTTAACCACCATCACCATGGCGATAAAGGATGCTGGACCATCCCTTATCATCATCAGTTCTCGCTGCCATGGCAACAGCCTTGCAGCTGATGAGCGCTGCAGCATCCCGTCTGCTGCCGCCGCATTGACCTACGGCTGTTTACCAGGTCGCTCACAGGAAGCAACACACAAACAAACAAACAAACAAACACCGTCAGCACAAACAACAACAGCTGACGTCGCCTCCGTCACAAACACAACAGGAAACGTGTCGTCACGGCGACGTTACCGTTACTGTCTGATTCAAACACTGATGGATCTACAGACCTTGACTTTCACCAGATCATTCAAGACTCACAGCGACCAATGAGAGCAGGCCCCGCCCATCACATGACAACCAGGACAGGAAATACACAAAGAACTGACGTCATTTAGACAGAGATAAAAAACTGATCGATAATCAAAGAACCAACTAATAAGAAGAGTAAGAATAACAACAAAAATAATAATAATAACAGTAATAATAGTAAAAACAATAATAATAATAATAATAACAGTAATAACAGTAATAATAGTAAAAACAATAATAATAATAATAATAATAATAACAGTAATAACAGTAATAATAGTAAAAACAATAATAATAATAATAATAATAACAGTAATAACAGTAATAATAGTAAAAACAATTCTTCTTTTCCTTTTGGCTTTTCCCTTCAGGGGTCGCCACAGCGAATCAACCGCCTCCATCTAACCCTGTCCTTTGCATCCTCTTCTCTCACACCAACTACCTTCATGTCCTCTTTCACTACATCCATAAACCTCCTCTTTGGTCTTCCTCTAGGCCTCCTGCCTGGCAGTTCAAAACTCAGCATCCTTCTACCAATATATTCACTATCTCTCCTCTGGACATGTCCAAACCATCTCAGTCTGGCCTCTCTGACTTTATCTCCAAAACCTCTAACATGTGCTGTCCCTCTGATGTACTCATTCCTGATCCTATCCTTCCTGGTCACTCCCAGAGAGAACCTCAGCATCTTCATCTCTGCTACCTCCAGCTCTGCCTCCTGTCTTTTCCTCAGTGACACTGTCTCTAGACCAAACAACATCGCTGGTCTCACCACAGTTTTGTACACCTTTCCTTTCATTTTAGCTGAAACTCTTCTATCACACATCACACCTGACACTTTTCTCCACCCGTTCCATCCTGCCTGGACACGCTTCTTCACCTCTTTTCCACACTCTCCATTGCTCTGGACTGTTGACCCTAAGTACTTAAAATCCTCCACCTTCTTGATCTCTTCTCCCTGTAGCCTCACTCTTCCACTTGGGTCCCTCTCATTCACACACATGTACTCTGTCTTACTGCGGCTAACCTTCATTCCTCTCCTTTCCAGGACAAACCTCCACCTCTCTAGCTTCTCCTCCACCTGTTCCCTGCTCTCACTGCAGATCACAATGTCATCTGCAAACATCATAGTCCATGGAGATTCCTGTCTAACCTCGTCTGTCAGCCTGTCCATCACCATAGCGAACAAGAAGGGGCTCAGAGCTGATCCCTGATGCAGTCCCACCTCCACCTTGAACTCCTCTGTCACACCTACAGCACACCTCACCACTGTCTTACAGTCCTCATACATGTCCTGCACCGCTCTAACATACTTCTCTGACACTCCAGACTTCCTCATACAATACCACAGTTCCTCTCTGGGCACCCTGTCATAAGCTTTCTCCAGATCTACAAAAACACAATGCAGCTCCCTCTGGCCTTCTCTGTACTTCTCTATCAACATCCTCAAAGCAAATACTGCATCTGTAGTACTCTTTTTTGGCATGAAACCATACTGCTGCTCACAAATGCTCACTTCTGCCCTTAGTCTAGCTTCCACTACTCTTTCCCATAACTTCATTGTATGGCTCATCAGCTTTATTCCTCTGTAGTTCCCACAACTCTGCACATCTCCCTTGTTCTTAAAAATGGGCACCAGCACACTTCTCCTCCACTCCTCAGGCATCTTCTCACTATCTAAGATCCTGTTGAACAACCCAGTCAGAAACTCTACTGCCACCTCTCCTAGACACTTCCAAACCTCTACAGGTATATCATCAGGACCGACTGCCTTTCCACTCTTCATCCTCTTCAGTGCTCTCCTCACTTCATCCTGGCTAATCTTTGCTACATCCTGGTCCACAACAGTCACCTCTTCTAGTCTTTGTTCTCTCTCATTTTCCACGTTCATCAACTCTTCAAAGTACTCTTTCCATCTTCCCATCACACTGCTGGCACCTGTCAATAGACTTCCATCCCTATCCTTAATCACCCTAACCTGCTGCACGTCCTTCCCATCTCTGTCTCTCTGTCTTGCCAGCCTGTATAGATCAGTCTCTCCCTCCTTACTGTCCAACCGAGCATACAAGTCATCATAAGCTTCTTGTTTGGCCTTTGCTACCTCTACCTTCACCTTACGCTGTATCTCCCTGTACTCCTGTCTACTCTCCTCAGTCCTCTCAGTGTCCCACTTCTTCTTAGCTAACCTCTTTCTTTGTATACACTCCTGTACCTCCTCATTCCACCACCAAGTCTCCTTATCTACTTTCCTTCCAGATGACACACCAAATACTCTCCTACCTGTCTCCCTGATCACATTAGCTGTAGTTGTCCAGTCATCTGGAAGCACCTCCTGACCACCCAGAGCCTGTCTTAACTCCTTCCTAAAGGTCATGCAACACTCTTCCTTTTTAGCTTCCACCATTTCGTCTTCTGCTCTGTCTTTGTCCTCTTCATCTTCCTCACCACCAGAGTCATCCTACACACCACCATCCTATGCTGTTTGGCTACACTCTCACCTACCACTACTTTACAGTCACTGATCTCCTTCAGGTTACATCGTCAACACAAGATGTAGTCTACCTGTGTGCTCCTACCACCACTCTTATAGGTCACCCTATGTTCCTGCCTCTTCTGGAAGAAAGTATTCACTACAGCCATTTCCATCCTTTTTGCAAAGTCAACTACCATCTGTCCTTCTGCATTCCTCTCCTGGATACCAAACCTGCCCATCACTTCCTCATCACCTCTGTTACCTGCACCAACATGTCCATTGAAGTCTGCACCGATGACAACTCTCTCACTTCTAGGTATGCTCTGCATCACTTCATCAAAGTCCAACCAGAATTTCTCCTTCTCCTCCAGCTCACATCCTACCTGTGGGGCATACCCACTAACAACATTGAACATCACACCTTCTATTTCTAGCTTCAGACTCATCACTCTATCCAACACTCTTTTTACCTCCAGGACATTCCTAACAAACTCCTCCTTCAAGATAACTCCTACTCCATTTCTCTTCCCATCTACACCATGATAGAACAACTTGAACCCTGCTCCTAAACTTCTAGCCTTGCTACCTTTCCACCTGGTCTCCTGGACACACAGTATGTCTACCTTCCTCCTCTGCATCATGTCGACCAACTCTCTACCTTTTCCTGTCATAGTTCCAACATTCAACGTCCCTACTCTTAGTCCTATACTCTTGGCGCTCCTCTTCTCTTTCTTCGTGCGAACGCACTTTCCTCCTCTCCTTCTTCGACCAACAGTAATCCAATTTCCACCGGCGCCCTGTAGGTCAACAGCGCCGATGGCGGTCGTTGTTAACCCGGGCCTCGACCGATCCGGTATGGAAGTCATATGTTTGATTCGCATCTTTGATTTGGCAAAAGTTTTACGCCGGATGCCCTTCTTGACGCAACCCTCTGTATTTATCCGGGCTTGGGACCGGCACAATAAGACACTGGCTTGTGCCCTCTTGTGGCTACATTAATAATAGTAAAAACAATAATAATAATAATAACAGTAACAATAATAATAATAACAATAATAATAATAATAATAATAGTGTCCCCTGCCTCACGCCCCCAGGTGGCTGGGATAGGCTCCAGCACCCCGTGATCCACAACGGCTGAGGGGTGTCAAAAAAAATGAATGAAGAAATTACTGAATAATAACTCAGTTCAGTTCCACACAGTGAATGTCGCCCTCTGCTGGTCGCTAGTTTAAACACCTGAAGAAGAGACTAGTTAACCACTGGTTAACTAGCTAACTGTCAGGTTAGGCTGGTTTGTTCTGGGTCACGTCTCCAGCCCCTCTTTTCCATGACGCCACAGCAAAGATAGTATTTACAGTCAGGGGAGGGGCAATAAACCATAAACACACACACACACACACACACACACAAACACACACACACACAGGCTGGTGTTTTACTGCAGGACAAAAATCAGATGAAATTGAGTTTAGCACCACTAGCTAACGCTTCAGTTCAGAGTCCTGACCAATCACAGGCAGGTTGACATCACACAACCAGGTGCCTCATCTGATTGGTTAACTCACCAGAAGCCGTGACCTGACCTCAGAACTGCATCTAGCTCAAGTGAGACCATCAGTCCTCCAATCAGCAGTCATGAGAGTCAGCTGACTCACAACATCATCACCATCATCACCATCATCATCACCATCATCACCATCATCATCATCATCATCATCACCATCATCATCATCATCATAAACATCATAACACCTTTATCTGGTATGAATTCACCTGTCAAAGCTTAACCAAGGTGGCAATAAGGATGAAGATGTTGATGATGATGAAGATGATGATGGTGATGATGATGATGGTGATGATGATGATGGTGATGATGATGATGGTGATGGTGATGATGGTGATGATGATGATGATGGTGATGATAATGATGATGGTGATGATGGTGATGGTGATGATGATGATGGTGATGATGGTGATGATGATGATGATGGTTGATGATGGTGATGGTGATGATGATGATGATTATGGTGATGATGATGATGATGATGATGATGATGATGATGGTGATGATAATGATGATG
>JABVMC010000032.1:92699-95199 GCA_013358685.1 Antennarius maculatus | reverse complement strand
GGACAGGAAATACACAAAGAACTGACGTCATTTAGACAGAGATAAAAAACTGATCGATAATCAAAGAACCAACTAATAAGAAGAGTAAGAATAACAACAAAAATAATAATAATAACAGTAATAATAGTAAAAACAATAATAATAATAATAATAACAGTAATAACAGTAATAATAGTAAAAACAATAATAATAATAATAATAATAATAACAGTAATAACAGTAATAATAGTAAAAACAATAATAATAATAATAATAACAGTAATAACACTAATAATAAAAACAATAATAATAATAATAATAATAATAACAGTAATAACAGTAATAATAGTAAAAACAATAATAATAATAATAATAATAACAGTAATAACAGTAATAATAGTAAAACAATTCTTCTTTTCCTTTTGGCTTTTCCCTTCAGGGGTCGCCACAGCGAATCAACCGCCTCCATCTAACCCTGTCCTTTGCATCCTCTTCTCTCACACCAACTACCTTCATGTCCTCTTTCACTACATCCATAAACCTCCTCTTTGGTCTTCCTCTAGGCCTCCTGCCTGGTAGTTCAAAACTCAGCATCCTTCTACCAATATATTCACTATCTCTCCTCTGGACATGTCCAAACCATCTCAGTCTGGCCCTCTCTGACTTTATCTCCAAAACCTCTAACATGTGCTGTCCCTCTGATGTACTCATTCCTGATCCTATCCTTCCTGGTCACTCCCAGAGAGAACCTCAGCATCTTCATCTCTGCTACCTCCAGCTCTGCCTCCTGTCTTTTCCTCAGTGACACTGTCTCTAGACCAAACAACATCGCTGGTCTCACCACAGTTTTGTACACCTTTCCTTTCATTTTAGCTGAAACTCTTCTATCACACATCACACCTGACACTTTTCTCCACCCATTCCATCCTGCCTGGACACGCTTCTTCACCTCTTTTCCACACTCTCCATTGCTCTGGACTGTTGACCCTAAGTACTTAAAATCCTCCACCTTCTTGATCTCTTCTCCCTGTAGCCTCACTCTTCCACTTGGGTCCCTCTCATTCACACACATGTACTCTGTCTTACTGCGGCTAACCTTCATTCCTCTCCTTTCCAGGACAAACCTCCACCTCTCTAGCTTCTCCTCCACCTGTTCCCTGCTCTCACTGCAGATCACAATGTCATCTGCAAACATCATAGTCCATGGAGATTCCTGTCTAACCTCGTCTGTCAGCCTGTCCATCACCATAGCGAACAAGAAGGGGCTCAGAGCTGATCCCTGATGCAGTCCCACCTCCACCTTGAACTCCTCTGTCACACCTACAGCACACCTCACCACTGTCTTACAGTCCTCATACATGTCCTGCACCGCTCTAACATACTTCTCTGCCACTCCAGACTTCCTCATACAATACCACAGTTCCTCTCTGGGCACCCTGTCATAAGCTTTCTCCAGATCTACAAAAACACAATGCAGCTCCCTCTGGCCTTCTCTGTACTTCTCTATCAACATCCTCAAAGCAAATACTGCATCTGTAGTACTCTTTTTTGGCATGAAACCATACTGCTGCTCACAAATGCTCACTTCTGCCCTTAGTCTAGCTTCCACTACTCTTTCCCATAACTTCATTGTATGGCTCATCAGCTTTATTCCTCTGTAGTTCCCACAACTCTGCACATCTCCCTTGTTCTTAAAAATGGGCACCAGCACACTTCTCCTCCACTCCTCAGGCATCTTCTCACTATCTAAGATCCTGTTGAACAACCCAGTCAGAAACTCTACTGCCACCTCTCCTAGACACTTCCAAACCTCTACAGGTATATCTTCAGGACCGACTGCCTTTCCACTCTTCATCCTCTTCAGTGCTCTCCTCACTTCATCCTGGCTAATCTTTGCTACATCCTGGTCCACAACAGTCACCTCTTCTAGTCTTTGTTCTCTCTCATTTTCCACGTTCATCAACTCTTCAAAGTACTCTTTCCATCTTCCCATCACACTGCTGGCACCTGTCAATAGACTTCCATCCCTATCCTTAATCACCCTAACCTGCTGCACGTCCTTCCCATCTCTATCTCTCTGTCTTGGCAGCCTGTATAGATCAGTCTCTCCCTCCTTACTGTCCAACCTAGCATACAAGTCATCATAAGCTTCTTGTTTGGCCTTTGCTACCTCTACCTTCACCTTACGCTGTATCTCCCTGTACTCCTGTCTACTCTCCTCAGTCCTCTCAGTGTCCCACTTCTTCTTAGCTAACCTCTTTCTTTGTATACACTCCTGTACCTCCTCATTCCACCACCAAGTCTCCTTATCTACTTTCCTTCCAGATGACACACCAAATACTCTCCTACCTGTCTCCCTTATCACATTAGCTGTAGTTGTCCAGTCATCTGGAAGCACCTCCTGACCACCCAGAGCCTGTCTTAACTCCTTCCTAAAGGTCATGCAACACTCTTCCTTTTTTAGCTTCCACCATTTCGTCTTCTGCTCTGTCTTTGCCCTCTTCATCTTCCTCACCACCAG
>JABVMC010000032.1:72699-82699 GCA_013358685.1 Antennarius maculatus | reverse complement strand
GTGTCGATGGAAGTTAGTGTCATTCTAATAGTACTTCCCCACTATGACTGCACTTGTATATCTGACTACAGTAACGTGTGTGTGTTCCATAAATGTGTGTGTGTACCACATTTTTCATTATGGCATGTGATTGTAGCCCCCCCCACTTTATGAATAGCTCTACATACTGTGTTCTCCCCCAGGTTTTCAGCATCGCCAACAGAAAACATAAAAGTACCAATCAATCAATCAATCAATCCATGATTTACTTAAATAATTGATTAATGGCATTTTATCTGTGTCTTGCTTGTAACCCATCCAACGAGGGATTTAAGGACATCATAATAATTAAACATCACTAAGAAATATATTAACGGTGGTAAAACCCCTCAGTGCAATGCACCCTGTGTGTGGGACTGTCAGCGCGTGGTTGGGTTCCATTCCTGACGTAAGGCTCCAGCAGCTGACAGATGTAATGGAACCCCCTCCCCAAAACCTGGACCTTTCTACACTGATTGTTCAGGTAATCCAACGGATTACAGCCATCTCTAAATATTCTCTCTGCCTGAGCGCTCTTCACACAAGCTGTGGACCAAGATCCACCAGGTTCTCATGAAACGGACAGAACATTTTCTAAGAGAACTGATTGGTCAGTAGGTGGGGCCGTTATACCTGCTGAGCTCTGATTGGTCAGTAGGTGGGGCTGTTATACCTGCTGAGCTCTGATTGGTCAGTAGGTGGGGCCGTTATACCTGCTGAGCTCTGATTGGTCAGTAGGTGGGGCTGTTATACCTGCTGAGCTCTGATTGGTCAGTAGGTGGGGCCGTTATACCTGCTGAGCTCTGATTGGTCAGTAGGTGGGGCCGTTGTACCTGTTGAGCTCTGATTGGTCAGTAGGTGGGGCCGTTGTACCTGCTGAGCTCTGATTGGTCAGTAGGTGGGGCCGTTATACCTGCTGAGCTCTGATTGGTCAGTAGGTGGGGCCGTTATACCTGCTGAGCTCTGATTGGTCAGTAGGTGGGGCCGTTGTACCTGTTGAGCTCTGATTGGTCAGTAGGTGGGGCCGTTGTACCTGCTGAGCTCTGATTGGTCAGTAGGTGGGGCCGTTGTACCTGCTGAGCTCTGATTGGTCAGTAGGTGGGGCCGTTGTACCTGCTGAGCTCTGATTGGTCAGTAGGTGGGGCCGTTGTACCTGCTGAGCTCTGATTGGTCAGTAGGTGGGGCCGTTGTACCTGCTGAGCTCTTACCCTGAACTCATCCTGCTCTGGAGCAGGTTAGGTGTTCAGCATAGGTTACCATGACAACGTAGCCCGATAGAAAGTCAGCCACCTTTATGGGACCGAAAAGCCAGGGTTAAACCTGAAGTTATCTCGCTAACGTAATCCAGCTTTATGGTACAGGACTAAATACAGGCGATGGGTTTGATGAGGAGTGTGTGATGGAAACAAACCAGCAGGAGGGTGTGTGTGTGTGTGTGTGTGTGTGTGTGTGTGTGTGTGTGTGTGTGTGTGTGTGTACTCACTGGGTCTTGTGTGTTGTTGTTTTGTCGATCCTGGATGAGAAACACAAAACAAACAAATGTGATTAATAAACAATAAACAATAAACAAAACAAACACACAAACATCTGAAGTTTGTAAACCATTCCTGTTGTTGCCATGGTAACACCGTGTCCTTCTCGCTCCGTGTTTGTGAGTTGTCTTCATGCGTGACGACTCGTCGTAATGACGTCCAGCGCTGAGCAAAGCTAAGCTAGCAGCTAAACATGCTAACAGACGTGTTCAGACGACACGTCTGCTCAGACTGGTCCTGTGGTCACGCCTCATCAGCATCTGTTCATACAACAAACACGCCACCAGAACATGCCACCGGAACACGCCACCACAATATGCCACTAAAACATGGCACCAGAACATGCCACCAGAACACACTAACAGAACATGCCACCAGAACATGCTAACAGAACACACCACTAGAACACACCACTAGAACACGCCATTAGAACACGCCACCAGAACACGCTAGCAACCGCCAACAACCGCAACATCCTTCAGCGCAAACATGTCAGGAACGTCTGGTCCCAGAACCAGATTCATCAATACATCAATAATCAATACATCAATACAGTAATCCCTTGTTACTCACGGTTAATGCGTTTCTAAAACATAATCCTGCGATAGAGCGACAAACCATGTTATTATTTACGTTAATTTAAACGTTCCTGACCCCTCCTTGAGTGGTCACCTTATCGTGGTGGAGGGGTTTGTGTGTCCCAGTGATCCTAGGAGCTAAGTTGTCTGGGGCTTTGTGCCCCTGGCAGGGTCACCCATGACAAACAGGTCCTAGGTGAGGGACCAGACAAAGGACGGCTCACAGACCCCTAATGATGAGTACGAACAATGGAACATGTTTTCCCTTGCCCGGACGCGGGTCACCGGGGCCCCCCCCTGGAGCCAGGCCTGGAGGTGGGGCTCGAAGGCGAGTGCCTGGTGGCCGGGCCTGCACCCATGGGGCCCGGTCGGGCCCGGCCCGAAAGGACAACGTGGGTCCCCCTTCCCATGGGCTCACCACCTGTGAGAGGGGCCATAGGGGTCGGGTGCACTGTGAGCTGGGCGGTGGCCGAAGGCGGGGACCTTGGCGGTCCGATCCCCGGCTACAGAAGCTGGCTCTTGGGACGTGGAATGTCACCTCTCTGGCAGGGAAGGAGCCCGAGCTGGTGTGTGAGGTGGAGAAGTTCCGACTAGATAATAGTGGGGCTCACCTCCACACAGCTGGGCTCTGGTACCCTGGAGAGACTATGTCTCCTGGCTGGTCTGGGAACGTCTTGGGATTCTCCCGGAGGAGCTGGACGAAGTGGCTAGGGAGAGGGCTTCTGGGCTTCCCTGCTCAAGCTGCTGCCCCCGCGACCCGACCCCGGATAAGCGGAGGAAGATGGATGGATGGATAAACGTTCCTGACCCCCCCATACTGACATTAAACCCCCTTGTACCTTTATTACCTTTAAACACTCTGACAGACTGTTTAAAGCTCTTTGTGTCTCACTGAGACTCACGGAACGGAGCGCACTTCAGGATGACGTCAGCCAATAGGATGCATGTACGGTATCACGTGACTGACTACCAAAAATCTGCGATGAAGTCATGCGTCTTGAAGTGCAAATCAGCGACCGAATAGTGTTTATCAATACATCAATAATCTATACATCAATACATGTTTACTCTGCTGAATCAGCTGATATCAATGACATTACTGATCCAGATGATAATCTCTCTCTAGTTCACTGTCACACACACACACACACACACACACACACACACACACACACACACACACACACACACACACACACACACCATGAGAACATACCATGCATATCCTCCAAACGACGCGCTTCTCCTCCTCAACATCCTGTCTCACTGATCACCTGGTTCTGGTTCTGGTTCTGGTCCACCTGTCTGTAGGCGCTGTCTGAAACCTGCCTGAAACACTCGGTGCTCTGTGGCTCACACACACACACACACACACACACACACACACACACACACACACACACACACACACACACACACACACACCCTCCTGCTGGTTTGTTTCCATCACACACTCCTCATCAAACCCATCGCCTGTATTTATGAGTCACACTAGACTGATCTGGATTCAGGTTCAGGTCTAAGTCCACGTCCAGGTCCAGTAAGTTCTGGGGTGAACTGTTGTCCTCTGCCTCCCCCTGGTGGCCTACAGGAGTACAGCTGCCTCCAGCTGGGGTCTCACAGTGGAACCAGAACCAGTCTCCAGACCGCCCCCCCTCTGACAGTACAACAACGCCCCCACCTGGTCGGTGTGAGTATTCCTGACACGCCCCTTGATCCCTTGATGAGTTGGTGTCTCATCCAGGGTGAACCCTGTCTCTCTACATGGTCATGATAAGGACCAGATCATCAATCCAGTCCTGACTCGGTGCTGCCCCCTGTGGGGGGAGGGGGGTGCTCACACACCTTTCAGTCGGATCCACCAGATCCATCAGAGGCTGTATGCTAACATTAGCATGTCTATAGCATCCTGAAGTCAATTAGTGAATCCTAACTAACCCTAATCTGAACCCTAACTAAACCTAACCCTTATTGATCCACCGGGTCTACATCTGGATCTGGACCTCCACCAAAAACATCCAGAAAATGTCAGAAGAATTTAGAACTGGAGGAGGTGCTAAACTCCATTAACCTAGCCGCTAGCATTTGTTAGCATACAAACAGTCCAAGTTCATGCAGTGAAACAGTCCAGGTTCACGCAGTGAAACAGTCCAGGCTCGCACAGTGAACATGTAGCTGTTAGCTAACACTGTTAGCTAACACGCTGTCCCTCCTCTTCATCTTCGTCTGATGAAGGACCACCAACCATTCTTCTCTGACACTCTGAACTGTGTGGACAGCCTTTAACAGCCCCCCCTGCATTGGTGTAGTTGTTACCCGCCCACTCACATGAGCAGAAATAACTTCCTGCCCCCGCTCCCCCCTCCCCCCACAATCCAACGCTGCCAACATGATGTCCTGAACCGTCACAGAGTAGAGCATCAGGAGACCCCCCAGCTCCCACCGGCTCCACGCGGCACAAAAATCAATATTTCCCTCAAGTTTAAGAAGACCCCCCCAGGAGGACCCCCCCCTCCATAGGGAGAGCACCTTACCTCGTTTCTCCTGCAGCTCCTTTAGAGGATGGGGGGAACATCTCGCCGTCAGTAGCCGGTGCAGCATTAGCCGGAGACTGAGGGGGAGTGGAGAGGGAGGGGGCACGGGGGAGAGGGAGGGGGGTGAGGGTAGGGTTATGAGACGAGAGGCTGGACGTGTTACCATGGAGAGCTGGAGACCAACAGGCTTCAGAAGATGAGGCACAAACACGATCAATACCAGAAGAACGCTAGCGGACCTGAGGAGGCTAACCAGCTGCTGATTGGCTGCCAGCAGATGTCCAATCAGATGGAGAACCTAACCCTAACCCAACCCTAACTGTAACTCTAACCCTAACCCTAACTCTAACTCTACCCCTAACCCTAACTCTAACTGTAACCCTAACCCTAACGCTAACCCTAACCCTAACCCTAACTCTAACCCTAACCCTAACCCTAACGCTAACCCTAATCCAACCCTAACCCTAACCCAACCCTAACTCTAACCCTGACCCTAACGCTAACTCTAACCCTAACCCTAACCCTAACTCTAACCCTGACCCTAACCTTAACTCTAAGCCTAACGCTAACCCTAACCCTAACTCTAACCCTAACACTATCCCTAACCATAAGCCTAACCCAACCCTAACTCTAACCCTAACCCTAACTCTAACCCTGACCCTAAACCTAACTCTAAGCCTAACGCTAACCCTAACCCTAACCCTAACTCTAACCCTGACCCTAACCCTAACTCTAACCCTAACCCTAACCCTAACCCAACTCTAACCCTAACCCTAACTCTAACCCTGACCCTAAACCTAACTCTAACCCTAACCCTAACTCTAACCCTAACCCTAACTCTAACCCTGACCCTAACCTTAACTCTAAGCCTAACGCTAACCCTAACCCAACCCTAACTCTAACCCTAACCCAACCCTAACTCTTACCCTAACTCTAACTAACCCTAACTCTAACTCTAACCCTAACCCTAACTCTAAGCCTAACGCTAACCCTAACCCAACCCTAACTCTAACTCTAACCCTAACCCTAACCCTAACCCAACCCTAACTCTAACCCTGACCCTAACCCAACCCTAACTCTTACCCTAACTCTAACTAACCCTAACTCTAACCCTAACCCAACCCTAACCCTAACCCTAACTCTAACCCTAACCCTAACCCTAACCCTACCCTAACTCTAACCCTAACCCTAACTCTAACCCTAACCCTAACTCTAACTCTACCCCTAACCCTAACTCTAACTGTAACCCTAACCCTAACGCTAACCCTAACCCTAACGCTAACTCTAACCCTAACCCTAACCCTAACGCTAACCCTAATCCAACCCTAACCCTAACCCAACCCTAACTCTAACCCTGACCCTAACGCTAACTCTAACCCTAACCCTAACCCTAACTCTAACCCTGACCCTAACCTTAACTCTAAGCCTAACGCTAACCCTAACCCTAACTCTAACCCTAACGCTATCCCTAACCATAAGCCTAACCCAACCCTAACTCTAACCCTAACCCTAACTCTAACCCTGACCCTAAACCTAACTCTAAGCCTAACGCTAACCCTAACCCTAACCCTAACTCTAACCCTGACCCTAACCCTAACTCTAACCCTAACCCTAACCCTAACCCAACTCTAACCCTAACCCTAACTCTAACCCTGACCCTAAACCTAACTCTAACCCTAACCCTAACTCTAACCCTAACCCTAACTCTAACCCTGACCCTAACCTTAACTCTAAGCCTAACGCTAACCCTAACCCAACCCTAACTCTAACCCTAACCCAACCCTAACTCTTACCCTAACTCTAACTAACCCTAACTCTAACTCTAACCCTAACCCTAACTCTAAGCCTAACGCTAACCCTAACCCAACCCTAACTCTAACTCTAACCCTAACCCTAACCCTAACCCAACCCTAACTCTAACCCTGACCCTAACCCAACCCTAACTCTTACCCTAACTCTAACTAACCCTAACTCTAACCCTAACCCAACCCTAACCCTAACCCTAACTCTAACCCTAACCCTAACCCTAACCCTACCCTAACTCTAACCCTAACCCTAACTCTAACCCTGACCCGAACTCTAAGCCTAACGCTAACCCTAACTCTTACCCTAACTCTAACTAACCCTAACTCTAACCCTAACCCTAACCCTAACTCTAACCCTGACCCTAACCCTAACTCTAAGCCTAACGCTAACCCTAACCCAACCCTAACCCTAACCCTAACTCTAATCCTAACCCTAACTCTAACCCTGACCTTAACCCAACCCTAACTCTAACCCTAACCCTAACCCAACCCTAACTCTTACCCTAACTCTAACTAACCCTAACTCTAACTCTAACCCTGACCCTAACCCTAACTCTAACCCTGACCCTAACCCTAACTCTAACTAACCTTAACCCTAACGCTAACCCTAACCCTAACCCAACCCTAACTCTTACCCTAACTAACTAACCCTAACTCTAACTCTAACCCTGACCCTAACCCTAACTCTAACCCTGACCCTAACCCTAACTCTAACCCTAACCCTAACTCTAACCCTAACCCAACCTTAACTCTAACCCTAACCCTAACTCTAACCCTAACCCTAACCCTAACTCTAACTGTAACCCTAACGCTAACCCTAACCCTAACCCAACCCTAACCCTAACCCAACCCTAACTGTAACTCTAACCCTAACCCTAACTCTAACTGTAACCCCTAACCCTAACTCTAACCCTAACCCAACCCTAACCCTAAGGTTAGGTTAGGAGGCTAACCAGCTGCTGATTGGCTGCCAGCAGATGTCCAATCAGATGGAGAACCTAACCCTAACCCAACCCTAACCCTAACTCTAACCCTAACCCTAACTCTAACCCTGACCCTAACCCTAACTCTAAGCCTAACGCTAACCCTAACCCTAACTCTAACCCTAACGCTATCCCTAACCCTAAGCCTAACTCTAACCCTGACCCTAAACCTAACTCTAAGCCTAACGCTAACCCTAACCCTAACCCTAACTCTAACCCTGACCCTAACCCTAACTCTAACCCTAACCTTAACCCAACTCTAACCCTAACCCTAACTCTAACCCTGACCCTAACCCTAACTCTAACCCTAACCCTAACTCTAACCCTAACCCTAACCCTAACTCTAACCCTGACCCTAACCTTAACTCTAAGCCTAACGCTAACCCTAACCCAACCCTAACTCTAACCCTAACCCAACCCTAACTCTAAGCCTAACGCTAACCCTAACCCTAACTCTAACCCTAACGCTATCCCTAACCCTAAGCCTAAGCCTAACCCAACCCTAACTCTAACCCTAACCCTAACTCTAACCCTGACCCTAAACCTAACTCTAAGCCTAACGCTAAACCTAACCCTAACCCTAACTCTAACCCTGACCCTAACCCTAACTCTAACCCTAACCCAACTCTAACCCTAACCCTAACTCTAACCCTGACCCTAACCTTAACTCTAAGCCTAACGCTAACCCTAACCCAACCCTAACTCTAACCCTAACCCTAACCCAACCCTAACTCTAACTAACCCTAACTCTAACTCTAACCCTAACCCTAACTCTAAGCCTAACGCTAACCCTAACCCAACCCTAACTCTAACTCTAACCCTAACCCTAACCCTAACCCAACCCTAACTCTAACCCTGACCCTAACCCAACCCTAACTCTTACCCGAACTCTAACTAACCCTAACTCTAACCCTAACCCAACCCTAACCCTAACCCTAACTCTAACCCTAACCCTAACCCTACCCTAACTCTAACCCTAACCCTAACTCTAACCCTGACCCGAACTCTAAGCCTAACGCTAACCCTAACCCAACCCTAACTCTAACCCTAACCCTAACCCAACCCTAACTCTTACCCTAACTCTAACTAACCCTAACTCTAACCCTAACCCTAACCCTAACCCTAACTCTAACCCTGACCCTAACCCTAACTCTAAGCCTAACGCTAACCCTAACCCAACCCTAACTCTAACTCTAATCCTAACCCTAACTCTAACCCTGACCTTAACCCAACCCTAACCCTAACCCTAACTCTAACCCTAACCCTAACTCTTACCCTAACTCTAACTAACCCTGACTCTAACTCTAACCCTAACCCTAACCCTAACGCTAACGCTAACCCTAACCCAACCCTAACTCTAACTCTAATCCTAACCCTAACTCTAACCCTGACCTTAACCCAACCCTAACCCTAACCCTAACTCTAACCCTAACCCAACCCTAACTCTAACCCTAACCCTAACCCAACCCTAACTGTAACTCTAACCCTAACCCTAACTGTAACTCTAACCCTAATCCTAACTCTAACCCTAACCCAACCCTAACCCGAATGTTAGGTTAGGAGGCTAACCAGCTGCTGATTGGCTGCCAGCAGATGTCCAATCAGATGGAGAACCTAACCCTAACCCAACCCTAACCCAACTCTAACCCTAACCCTAACTCTAACCCTGACCCTAAACCTAACTCTAACCCTAACCCTAACTCTAACCCTGACCCTAACTCTAACCCTAACCCTAACTCTAACCCTAACCCTAACCCTAACTCTAACCCTGACCCTAACCTTAACTCTAAGCCTAACGCTAACCCTAAACCCAACCCTAACTCTAACCCTAACCCAACCCTAACTCTTACCCTAACTCTAACTAACCCTAACTCTAACTCTAACCCTAACCCTAACTCTAAGCCTAACGCTAACCCTAACCCAACCCTAACTCTAACTCTAACCCTAACCCTAACCCTAACCCAACCCTAACTCTTACCCTAACTCTAACTAACCCTAACTCTAACCCTAACCCAACCCTAACCCTAACCCTAACTCTAACCCTAACCCTAACCCTAACCCTACCCTAACTCTAACCCTAACTCTAACCCTGACCCGAACTCTAAGCCTAACGCTAACCCTAACTCTTACCCTAACTCTAACTAACCTTAACTCTAACCCTAACCCTAACCCTAACTCTAACCCTGACCCTAACCCTAACTCTAAGCCTAACGCGAACCCTAACCCAACCCTAACTCTAACTCTAATCCTAACCCTAACTCTAACCCTGACCTTAACCCAACCCTAACCCTAACTCTAACCCTAACCCTAACTCTTACCCTAACTCTAACTAACCCTGACTCTAACTCTAACCCTAACCCTAACGCTAACGCTAACCCTAACCCAACCCTAACTCTAACTCTAATCCTAACCCTAACTCTAACCCTGACCTTAACCCAACCCTAACCCTAACCCTAACTCTAACCCTAACCCAACCCTAACTCTAACCCTAACCCTAACCCAACCCTAACCCAACCCTTACTCTAACTCTAATCCTAACCCTAACTCTAA
>JABVMC010000032.1:52699-60199 GCA_013358685.1 Antennarius maculatus | reverse complement strand
ATCATCATCATCACCATCATCATCATCATCACCATCATCATCATCATCACCATCATCATCATCATCACCATCATCATCATCTTCATCCTCCAGCTGGTCCCGGTCCCGTCATAGGTCATAATGATCAGCCAATCAGCACACAGAACGGACCCTGACCCGGGAACTCTCCGGTAAACCGTCAGGTCCGCTGATTGGTTTAAACGTGATCGGGTCTGATCGGTTCACACCGAACAGAATCCGCATCAGACCTCGAACCCGCGTTGTCGTTCACACTGACGGTGTCCCGGTTCGGTCCGACCCGCGGAAAAACAACCAGACGCGGTCCCGGTCCTACCTACCGGAACCGGGTCTGACCGGAACCGGGTACCCCCCTCCCCCCCGCGTGACGGATGGACACGGAGGTGCGTCTCACCCCAGCTGGTGGCGGTCCGGCCCATGAACTCCCCGGTCCTCCGGTTGTAGATGAAATCCGTCCAGGACTCCTTCTCCTCCTGCTTCTCCTCCTGCTTCTCCTCCTGCTTCTCCTCCTTCTCCTCCTGCTTCTCCTCCTGCTTCTCCTCCTGCTTCTCCTCCTTCTCCTCCTGCTTCTCCTCCTTCACCTCCTGCTTCTCCTCCTGCTTCTCCTCCTGCTTCTCCTCCTTCACCTCCTGCTTCTCCTCCTGCTTCTCCTCCTGCGGGACGGACGACATGCTGGACTTACCGGAACCGGGCTAATCAACGCCAAGCGGGCCAATGTGCGCGTAAAACGGATCCGGTAGATTAGCGGGAGCTCGATCCCAAACACGCACAGATACACGCACTGCTGCAGAACCGGGCGCATGCGCAGTGCGCAGCCCCGAGGTGACGGGTTGGGGGTCTGCTGGATGTTTGACGTTCATTAACGGTTAAACCGTTAACGTTTGTTCCGTTGTTCTCAACGTGAACACATCATCATCACCATCATCATCATCACCATCATCATCATCTTCATCAGTACCAGCGTGTCTCCAGTCACTAATGGAGTCCAGTCATTCTATTATTAGAGCCAGAAGATTCAAAATTAATTCTGATCTTTAATGTTTTAAAAACAGAAACAGGCTGCAAACATTTCCTTCAACCTGAACCTGAAATTATGTAATCAGAGCAGGGCGGCTGGTCACGTGACCACAGCAGCCAGTGGTGATTGGATAAAAGCAGGACAAGCACTGATGTACAAGGAAGGAGGAGGGGAGGGAAGAGGAAGAGAAGGAGGAAGAGGAGCGGAGGAGGGGGAGAGGAGTTTCTGTTTGAAGATCAGGCTAACACTAGCTCAGACTGAAGATCAGGCTAACACTAGCTCAGATTGAGGATCAGGCTAACACTAGCGCAGATTGAGGATCAGGCTAACACTAGCTCAGATTGAGGATCAGGCTAACACTAGCTCAGTTTGAGGATCAGGCTAACACTAGCTCAGATTGAGGATCAGGCTAACACTAGCTCAGATTGAGGATCAGGCTAACACTAGCTCAGATTGAAGATCAGGCTAACACTAGCTCAGACTGAAGATCAGGCTAACACTAGCTCAGACTGAAGATCAGGCTAACACTAGCTCAGATTGAAGATCAGGCTAACACTAGCTCAGATTGAGGATCAGGCTAACACTAGCTCAGATTGAAGATCAGGCTAACACTAGCTCAGTTTGAAGATCGGGCTAACACTGGCTCAGATTGAAGATCAGGCTAACACTAGCTCAGATTGAAGATCAGGCTAACACTAGCTCAGACTGAAGATCAGGCTAACACTAGCTCAGATTGAAGATCAGGCTAACACTAGCTCAGATTGAAGATCAGGCTAACACTAGCTCAGATTGAAGATCAGGCTAACACTAGCTCAGACTGAAGATCAGGCTAACACTAGCTCAGTTGGAAGATCGGGCTAACACTGGCTCAGATTGAAGATCAGGCTAACACTAGCTCAGATTGAAGATCAGGCAAACACTAGCTCAGACTGAAGATCAGGCTAACACTAGCTCAGGTTGAAGATCAGGCTAACACTATCTCAGATTGAAGATCAGGCTAACACTAGCTCAGACTGAAGATCAGGCTAACACTAGCTCTGCTTGAACATCAAGCTCACTCTAGTGACCCCTCCCCTCCCTGTCAAGCCCCACCCCCATGTCTCGCTCCTCCTCTCACCTTCCACCTCTGCCCCCCCCCCCTCTGCCAGCAGCAGGGGGCGGAGTCAGCCGGTTAGGATGCTGTCAGGTTACCGTGGTTTCAGCCTGTCGTTTCTTGTGCCGACGGTTGTTGGGGATGTGCGTGTGTGTGGCTGACGGTGTGTGTGTGTGTGTGTGTGTGTGTGTGTGTGTGTGTGTGTGTGTGTGTGTGTGTGTGTGTGTGTGTGTGTGCTACAGCTGTGAGGGTGTGTGACGACAGGATGGAGGGACGGAGGTGTTGACGGGTGGACGTGGATTCACCACCGGAGGCATCGAGCCGCCGCTTCCTGAGCTGCAGAGCTGAGAGGACGGAGGAAGCGTCATCACTCCATCTTTGATTCTGAACGGAGGGAAGGAGGAGGAAAAGAAGGAGGGAAAGGAGGCACAGAAGGAGGCACAGAAGGAGGCAGTCGAGGAGGGATGGGGGGTGTTTGAGTCCTTGCTGGTGAGTCTCGTCTCCTTTCATTGATTTGATCTTTCATTCTTTGACTCAGGCGTTTTTATTTCTGCCGGTGGAAATCGTTCCTCCGTTTGTCGCTGATGTCGCTCACCGTGTCAATAAAGGTTGTTCAAAACATATGGTGTCTTCACGCCAGGCAGAAGCAGCAACATCTGACTCCAATGCCGCCGCCATCTTGGATCAGACACAATAAAGTTACAGGTTATAATCACATTACCTTTACTGAAAAATATGCCTTTATTTTGAAAGGACTCATGAACACATTGGGCTATTGGTGAATCAGCTGTTGATCAGTCAATCAGTGTTATTGATTATTAGCCACTGGTGGTTCTGTCTGAGCCAACCAGACAGGTAACAGATCCAATCAGGCTGTTACCATGGCGATTTAGACAGGTAGACAAACCCGGTTCATGAAGGGTTAACTGGTTATAACGAAACTAATCATCTGGAATGTGTTGAATATTATAGTGGATTAAAACATCTGGTCAAACCTGGTTTAGCAACCAATCAAAGTAGCAACAGACCAACTAACCAGCTAACCAACTAACCAGCTGACTAGTTAACCAACTAACCAGCTAATCAGCTCACTAACTAACCTACTAACCAGCTAACCAACTAATCAGTTAACCAACTAACCAGCTAACCAACTAATCAGCTCACCAACTAACTAACCAGCAAACCAACTAACCAGTTAATCAACTAACCAGCTAACCAACTAATCAGCTCACCAACTAACTAACCAGCTAACCAACTAAGCAGTTAATCAACTAACCAGCTAACCAGCTAATCAGCTCACCAACTAACTAACCAGCTAACCAACTAATTAACAATCAACTAACCAGCTAACCAACTAACCAGCCATCAGGTAACCAACTAACTAGCTAACAAACTAACTAAACAACCAACAGCTAACCAATTAACCAGCTAACCAACTAACACCTAGCTATCAACTAACCAGCTAACCTACTAACCAACTAACCAATTAACAACTATCAACTAACCAGCTAAGCAACTAGCCAACTATTCAGCTCATTAACTAACCAACTAGGCGGCATGGTGGTGCAGTGGTTAGCACTGCTGCCTCACAGCAAGAAGGTCATGTGTTCAAACCCCAGCATTCCCAACATGCCTTTCTGTGTCGAGTTTGCGTGTTCTCTCCGTGTCTGAATGGGGTTTCTCCGGGTTCTGGTTTCTCTCCATTATCAGGAAAAACATGCTTCTAAGGATTGGGTCATGTGGTGGCGGCGCCCCCAGGGTGCAGCGGTCTGGAACAACTCTACATGTGACCTCACAATTTTGTTGTACATCTGCATAATGACAAAATAAAGACCTTTACCTACCTACATACCTTACCAACTAACCAGCTAACCAACCACCTGAACAGCTAACCGGCTAAGCAACTAACCAACTAGTTACCTAACCCAACCAAACAGCTGATCGGTACAGATGGAATGCTGTTGGAGGTCACCGATGTCGAGATGACGAGTCATGTTTACCGATCAGACGTAGAGTCTTTACCGACCTCATTCTGGAGCTGATCAGAAGCTAACGGCTAACGGCTAATAATTACATCAGTGATAATGCTGATAAAAGTCCGACCTGACCCCGCCTCCAACTCTGGTCATCTGTAGGAACTCACGCTCATACTGCCCAATCTGACTAGTATTACTATCATACTCTGACTAGTATTACATAATCTGTCTAGTATCACTGTCATAATCTGACTAGTAATACTATCATCTGTCTAGTATTGCTGTCATGGTCCTGAATTTCCCTTGGGATCATTAAAGTATCTATCTATCTATCTATCTATCTATCTATCTATCTATCTATCTATCTATCTATCTATCTATCTATCTATCTATCTATCTATCTATCTATCTATCTATCTATCTATCTATCTATCTATCTATCTATCTACCTACCTACCTACCTACCTACCTACCTACCTACCTACCTACCTACCTACCTACCTACCTACCTACCTATCTATCTATCTATCTATCTATCTATCTATCTATCTATCATAATCTGACTAGTAATACTATCATAATATGACTAGTATCACTATCATAATATGACTAGTATCACTATCATAATCTCACTGACGGCTCGGACCTCGGATCTCGTTCTTACCAATCAGCTGACTCTTCAGGACTCTCTGGAGGTGTTTGGTTGTGGTCGACTTCCTTGTGCCCTCTTCCAGGTTTCCATGAGCCTGTGGGATACGCAGGTACTAGTGGATACCCAGGTACTTCTGGATACCCAGGTACTTCTGGATACCCAGGTACTCTTGGATACCCAGGTTCTTGTGGATACCGAGGTACTGGTGGATACCCAGCAACTTGTCGATACCCAGGTACTTGTGGATACCCAAGTACTCTTGGATACCCTGGTACTCTTGGGTACCCTGGTTCTTGTGGATACCTAGGGTCTTGTAGTTGTCCTGGATATCACCTGTTTTCATCTCTGGTATGTCGACCGCCTCACTTCTGATCTTCTTGTCTCCCTTTGAGGCCATCTGTCCACACTGGTCCAATCCAGAGGACATGTCTTTGCTGTAGGCCTGTGCAGGACAGCAGTGGTGATGCCACACATGGTTTAGACTTGGCCAGTTGGATTTGAGTTGGCCTCTAGTGTTCTCTTCTGCATTTAGATTAGATTAGATTAGATTAGATATATTTTAATGATCCCAAACTAGGAACTTCACAAGTTTCCGTCAAGTTTATATATATACATGTATGTATACATATATAAACATATATATGTATATATGTGTGTATAAATGTGTATATATGTGTGTATATACGTGTGTATATATGTATATACATGTGTATATATATATGTGTGTACAGTATATACATGTGTGTATATACATGTGTATGTACAGTATGTATATACAGTATGTATATATGTACATACATGTGTATATATGTATATATGTGTGTATATATGTGTATATACGTGTGTATATATGTATATACATGTGTATATATGTATATATGTGTGTATATATATGTATATATGTGTGTATATATGTATATATGTGTGTATATATGTATAGACATGTGTATATATGTATATATGTGTGTATATATGTATATATGTGTGTATATATGTATATACATGTGTATATATGTATATATGTGTGTATAAATGTGAATAAATGTGGAGGAGCTGCGGAGGAGAACTGTTGGTTGCTAACAGGAAGACGGGGCTTTATTTTCTTCTCCCTGGGGGTCCACTATCTCCTAATCCTCTCCTCATCCTCTCCTCTTCCTCACTCATGGACAGGAAGCATGACATCATGCTCCTCAGAGAGATGCTGCTGTTGCTAGGATACCACCAGCTGACTCTGTTCCATTTTTAGAAGGACACTGAGAGATGGAGCGGTGGGGGAGGGGAGCCACATCGATGGAGGGATGGAGACAGGAAATATGGCGGGGGAGAGGGGCTAGAGGACTTCATTATGGGGGGGTCTAGACACACCCTCACACAGACCGTAATAGTCGTTCAGCTGTAAACAAACGTGAACATCAGCATCACTGGAATCAAACGTATTGTTCATCAGGTTGTTCCACCCCCACCTTCAAGCTCCTCCTCTTCTTCTGGTGATGTCCAACCCCCACATATCATCATCACCATCTGTTTAGCATTAGCTTAGCATTAGCCTTCTGTGTCTTAGCTAAGTGAGCTAACAGTTATCCTAAAGAGCAGCTGAAAGGTTCCACAGCATTCCGCAACAAGCCAATATGAGCATGTTCCATTGTGACCACAGGAGTCATGTGACCCAACCTGACACCCCCCCTCGGCGTGACATCATCACCTCTATCTGTCTCTCAGGTGCGAGAGGAGCCATGACATCTCGGGAGGAGGCATCGTCCTTCAGGAGATTCTTCCAGTACGTGGAGGACAGCGGCCTCCGGACGTATGACGGTCTGGTGATCCAGAACGCCTCCGACATCGCCCGCGAGAGTGACCGCATTCGCAACCAGAACAACTGGACCTACCTGCAGGAGAAGCACCAGAAGAAGAGGCGACAGGAAGACGCCATCAAGAGGTAGGAAACAAACCTGTTCTTCCAGGTAAACCTCTAGTCATGGTTCTGAGGCCGGCGGGACGTACCTTCAGAGGGGAACCAGACCTCCAACGGTCCTGTCCTCGATTCGAACCGTCCTTCCCTGGGCTTTTATACGTTGTGGTTCTAAACAAAGACGTGGAAACCATCCCAATTTCCATTAGGAACAGGAAGTCTCTGGAACCATGAGCTGAGGTTCTTCTGGGGCTTCCGGTTCTAGTTAAAGACTTTGGTGTCACGGTTCAGTGTTGGTGCCATGTTGCTCTGCTGTGTTGGGGCGTGGCAGGAGGAGAGGCTGGACTTGTGGGCAGAGCCTCATCGCCACACCTGTTGTTCATCTCAACACCTGTACATGATGGGGCTGTTTAGCCTGGGGTTCCTTTTTGGTTCTGTACCAGATCGTTTTGTACCCTTACCCGCACGACTGCTTTACTGTGTTTTCTGGATTTTCGCTTTACTGATTAAAATATGACTGAAAGCTTCTTCATGAGTGTTCTGCATTTGCGTCCTAACCCCAATCCATGACATTCGGTACTGGTCACATTTGAACCGGAGCAGCCACGCCTCCTCAGACTCACAGTTTGCGTTCTTTGGTTGTCGTTGGCAACAGCAACATGATTGGTTGATGATATGCTGGTTCTGACCTGTGTTCTCAATGGCCCATTCAGGATTGGGGACGATGTTGCCATGGCAGCAGAAGGGGCGTACTCTGGGAAACACTTCAGGATGGGTTTCATGACGATGCCGGCACCTCAGGATCGCCTCCCCCCGCCTAGCCAGGGCTTCACG
>JABVMC010000032.1:35199-47699 GCA_013358685.1 Antennarius maculatus | reverse complement strand
TCATTAGTGTGACATCACATTGAATCAGCCAATCAAATGACAGATCGCCCATCCAAACATCCATCATGTGATTACGAGAAATGATTTATGAAGTCTGTAAATGTCAAAGTGAACAACAATAACAACAACAACAACAACAATAATAATAAATAATAATGAAATAATAAATGTGTCTTATTGTGCCGGTCCCAAGCCCGGACAAAAATAGAGGGTTGTGTCAGGAAGGGCATCCGGCGTAAAACTTTTGCCAAATCAAAGATGCGAATCAAACCTATGACTTTCATACCGGATCGGTCGAGGCCCGGGTTAACAACGACCGCCATCGGTGCTGTTGACCTACAGGGCGCTGGTGGAAATTGGACTACTGTTGGTCAAAGAAGGAGAGGAGGAAAATGTGTTCGTAGGAAGAGAGAGAAGAGGAGCGCCAAGAGTATAGGACTAAGAGTAGGGATGTTGAATGTTGGAACTATGACAGGAAAAGGTAGAGAGTTGGTCGACATGATGCAGAGGAGGAAGGTAGACATACTGTGTGTCCAGGAGACCAGGTGGAAAGGTAGCAAGGCTAGAAGTTTAGGAGCAGGGTTCAAGTTGTTCTATCATGGTGTAGATGGGAAGAGAAATGGAGTAGGAGTTATCTTGAAGGAGGAGTTTGTTAGGAATGTCCTGGAGGTAAAAAGAGTGTTGGATAGAGTGATGAGTCTGAAGCTAGAAATAGAAGGTGTGATGTTCAATGTTGTTAGTGGGTATGCCCCACAGGTAGGATGTGAGCTGGAGGAGAAGGAGAAATTCTGGTTGGACTTTGATGAAGTGATGCAGAGCATACCTAGAAGTGAGAGAGTTGTCATTGGTGCAGACTTCAATGGACATGTTGGTGCAGGTAACAGAGGTGATGAGGAAGTGATGGGCAGGTTTGGTATCCAGGAGAGGAACGCAGAAGGACAGATGGTAGTTGACTTTGCAAAAAGGATGGAAATGGCTGTAGTGAATACTTTCTTCCAGAAGAGGCAGGAACATTGGGTGACCTATAAGAGTGGTGGTAGGCGCACACAGGTAGACTACATCTTGTGTAGACGATGTAACCTGAAGGAGATCAGTGACTGTAAAGTAGTGGTAGGCGAGAGTGTAGCCAAACAGCATAGGATGGTGGTGTGTAGGATGACTCTGGTGGTGAGGAAGATGAAGAGGGCAAAGACAGAGCACAAGACGAAATGGTGGAAGCTGAAAAAGGAAGAGTGTTGCATGACTTTTAGGAAGGAGTTAAGACAGGCTCTGGGTGGTCAGGAGGTGCTTCCAGATGACTGGACAACTACAGCTAATGTGATCAGGGAGACAGGTAGGAGAGTACTTGGTGTGTCATCTGGAAGGAAAGTAGATAAGGAGACTTGGTGGTGGAATGAGGAGGTACAGGAGTGTATACAGAGAAAGAGGTTAGCTAAGAAGTGGGACACTGAGAGGACTGAGGAGAGTAGACAGGAGTACAGGGAGATGCAGCGTAAGGTGAAGGTAGAGGTAGCAAAGGCCAAACAAGAAGCTTATGATGACTTGTATGCTCGGTTGGACAGTAAGGAGGGAGAGACTGATCTATACAGGCTGGCAAGACAGAGAGATAGAGATGGGAAGGACGTGCAGCAGGTTAGGGTGATTAAGGATAGGGATGGAAGTCTATTGACAGGTGCCAGCAGTGTGATGGGAAGATGGAAAGAGTACTTTGAAGAGTTGATGAACGTGGAAAATGAGAGAGAACAAAGACTAGAAGAGGTGACTGTTGTGGACCAGGATGTAGCAAAGATTAGCCAGGATGAAGTGAGGAGAGCACTGAAGAGGATGAAGAGTGGAAAGGCAGTCGGTCCTGAAGATATACCTGTAGAGGTTTGGAAGTGTCTAGGAGAGGTGGCAGTAGAGTTTCTGACTGGGTTGTTCAACAGGATCTTAGATAGTGAGAAGATGCCTGAGGAGTGGAGGAGAAGTGTGCTGGTGCCCATTTTTAAGAACAAGGGAGATGTGCAGAGTTGTGGCAACTACAGAGGAATAAAGCTGATGAGCCATACAATGAAGTTATGGGAAAGAGTAGTGGAAGCTAGACTAAGGGCAGAAGTGAACATTTGTGAGCAGCAGTATGGTTTCATGCCAAAAAAGAGTACTACAGATGCAGTATTTGCTTTGAGGATGTTGATAGAGAAGTACAGAGAAGGCCAGAGGGAGCTGCGTTGTGTTTTTGTAGATCTGGAGAAAGCTTATGACAGGGTGCCCAGAGAGGAACTGTGGTATTGTATGAGGAAGTCTGGAGTGTCAGAGAAGTATGTTAGAGCGGTGCAGGACATGTATGAGGACTGTAAGACAGTGGTGAGGTGTGCTGTAGGTGTGACAGAGGAGTTCAAGGTGGAGGTGGGACTGCATCAGGGATCAGCTCTGAGTCCCTTCTTGTTTGCTATGGTGATGGACAGGCTGACAGACGAGGTTGGACAGGAATCTCCATGGACTATGATGTTTGCAGATGACATTGTGATCTGCAGTGAGAGTAGGGACGAGGTGGAGGAGAAGCTAGAGAGGTGGAGGTTTGTCCTGGAAAGGAGAGGGATGAAGGTTAGCCGCAGTAAGACAGAGTACATGTGTGTGAATGAGAGGGACCCAAGTGGAAGAGTGAGGTTACAGGGAGAAGAGATCAAGAAGGTGGAGGATTTGAAGTACTTAGGGTCAACAGTCCAGAGCAATGGAGAGTGGGGAAAAGAGGTGAAGAAGCGTGTCCAGGCAGGATGGAATGGGTGGAGAAAAGTGTCAGGTGTGATGTGTGATAGAAGAGTTTCAGCTAAAATGAAAGGAAAGGTGTACAAAACTGTGGTGAGACCAGCGATGTTGTTTGGTCTAGAGACAGTGTCACTGAGGAAAAGACAGGAGACAGAGCTGGAGGTAGCAGAGATGAAGATGCTGAGGTTCTCTCTGGGAGTGACCAGGAAGGATAGGATCAGGAATGAGTACATCAGAGGGACAGCACATGATAGAGGTTTTGGAGATAAAGTCAGAGAGGCCAGACTGAGATGGTTTGGACATGTCCAGAGGAGAGATAGTGAATATATTGGTAGAAGGATGCTGAGTTTTGAACTGCCAGGCAGGAGGCCTAGAGGAAGACCAAAGAGGAGGTTTATGGATGTAGTGAAAGAGGACATGAAGGTAGTTGGTGTGAGAGAAGAGGATAGAGAAGACAGGTGGAGGACACTGATTGGCTGTGGAGACCCCTGAAGGGAAAAGCCCAAAGGATAATAATAATAATAATAATAATAATAATAATAATAATAATAATAATAATAATAATCGGGTCTGACTGTGGAAGGCGGTGCTACAGACTGGCGTGCTGACGGTGTGTTTCCCCCCCAGATGCCCTGGCTCTGTGGTGATGCCACCATGATGGAAATGATCAGGAAGAAGCGTGTTCTGTGCCGTGAGATCAAAGCGCGCCAGCGGCCAGAGAAGAACCTGTGCAAACAGGACAGCATGCCCATCCTGCCCAGCTGGAGGAGGAGGCAGCCCCCACCCTACTCTGCCCCGCCCACCGCCGCCGCCACCGGCCAGGGCGCCGCCGTGTTCTGGGATACCGCCATCTGAGGTGCAGGACCACACGCCCAACATGAGGATGATGATGAGGCCACATCCTTACTGCTAGTTAACTGCTAGCCGTCAAACATTAAAGTTAAATGTAGCTCCTCTGGTGGGACGTGTTTCAGGTTTCTTTTGGGATTGAAGGTAAATTTAGAAAATTCAACATTTAAAATTTCCATGATCAGCTGATGTCACCTAATCAATGACCACCAATCAATCAGTCGTACAGACGTCCCACGGACACAGGGCATGTCCTCGTGTGGGGACGTCCACATCGCTCAGTTGTTTCTGAGGCTGAACGTGGTTCTTGTGACGTTTGTGACTGCAAGGCTCACCTGGTCAGGTGCATCAGGTGCAGCAGCCCCTCCCCCATCTCTATAATCTGTATTTTTCTATCAGAAAAGATTCAGATGTTTCAGCGTCTGACCGTCTGTAGCAGAAAGAAACGTCTTCAAGACGTCTGTGTGAAAATAGACCTGAAGGAGGCAAACCTGTGTGTGTGTGTTTGTGTGTGTGTGTGTCTGATTGGACGACTTGTTTTTAAAGATGTAAACACTTTAATTGTGATGTAAAGCACTATTTTAAAATGAGAATATTTTGGCATGTTGTTGGTTTGGTCTGATCCACAGTCCCAGAAAAAAACAACTGGATTCTAATTTAACCCCAGTTTAACTCCAGATTAGCCCCAGTTTAACTCCAGATTAGCCCCAGTTAAACTCCAGATTAGCCCCAGTTAAACTCCAGATTAGCCCCAGTTTAACTCCAGATTAGCCCCAGTTAAACTCCAGATTAGCCCCAGTTAAACTCCAGATTAGCCCCAGTTTAACTCCAGATTAGCCCAATTTAACCCCATATTAACTGGATCAGTTTGTTTACATCAACAGAATATCTGAATGGAGACGATGACATTAAATAAGAATCACATGATCAATGATCCTCAGACGGGTCACCCTCCCGATGGTCATGTGATCATCATGTGACGGTCATGTGATCATCACGTGACGGTCATGTGACACTCGCTTCTGGGACAGTGGACAGACTTTATGACTGCACATTATTGATGGACGTGAATGCGTTGATCGATCAGCATGATGTCATACTAAATGGGAGTGATGCAATGAATTGTGGGTGGAGACTCAGCCACAGGTGGGCGGGGCATTTTAATTTGCACTGAACAACAAAGCTGTTATTTAACAGATGACTTTAAGTGAAGTGACCTTCATCAGGTCCTGAAGGTCTTCATCAGACCAGCAGGAACATGGAGAACTGATCAGTGATTTATAGATCCCCTGAAGTTCTGATCAAGACTGATTAGAGCTTTTAAAGATTTAAAGTTTTAACATTTTAAATTCACCTGATTAACACGAAAAACTCAAATCTATAAGAAAGAAAATCAGAGTCAAGCCCAGGAGTGTGTCCAGCGTCAGAGCCGCCTGGAACCAGGAGCTGTGACGGGTTTCTGCTCCGGTTCTGAACCCCAGAGCCTGGTGTTGGTTCAGTGAAATAAAACCACACACACACCTCTGCTGTCTCGTCTCTGTGGACACTGTGTGTGCGTGTGTGTGTGTGTAAAGACAGCAATGGTTTTACAGGTAAACCTCATCTTATGTCATTAACTACTTCCAGGAGAAATTAGTTGAATTAACTACTCTACGCACACGCACGCACGTGCATACACACCTTTCCTTTTATATTTAATGTCTTTCCATCACAAACTGTTCAGTGAATTATATTTTGATTAATTTATTTTAAATATTGACTTTATTCATATATTTTGTAGATTTTCGATGCAGGTCATTTCAATTCAATAATTTAACGTGGTTTTTTTTAAATATGTTTGTTGCTAATACTTCCGGTGAGGAACCCTGGTGACCCGGATGTAAACAATCTCCCAGGACGCCATGTTGGCTTCTCTGTGAGCGGATTACCATCCTGACTGCTGGTTTGTTGGTCCTCTGTCCTCCACCGGACCGAACCGGCTCCGGTCGAACGGCACCGGGTTCGTCTAGTCTCGCGAGACCAGCCGTGTGGCGCGCGCGTCGCCATGACGCGGAGCGCCGCGGTGGCGACACACACTTTCCTCAGCCAGGCGGAGCGCATCATGGCGGCGGCTGTGGAGTCCGCCGCGGCGGAGCTGGAGTGGAGGCTCGGGCCGGAGCCGCACCGGGAGGGGCCGGAGCCGCACCGGGAGGGGCCGGAGCCGCACCGGGAGGACCGGCGGGTGAGGAACACACCGACACCGATCGGTAACCGACGCGGACCGACCGCTGCTCTGAGAGGAACATCCCGCCGTCACTTCCGCTTTTGCGGGAAGGCGAGTCTCGCGCTTGTTGACGTTCAAATCAAGGCTCGAGGCAAAGGCGTCAAAGTGATCACGTGGCTGAACGTCGCAGAGGGTTTTAAAGATAATCCGCCAGATTAGACGGTAACGGTAAACCGGTTTGGATCAGTTTGAACTGGGAGCGCAGACACGGACGCCATCTTGTCCGTCATGGCGGTCCCGGGGTCTCGCGCCACCGGACTGGTGGGCACGCGCGTTCTGCTGGAACCGTTAACGGAACGGACAGGTGAGGTGAGCCTTCCGGCTCCAGGTGTTAACGGGTTCCTGTCAATGGACGACTTCCGGTACGTTCCACCGCCTTCAAAATAAAATACATCGGTGACGTCATATCTGATGGAGTGTCCAGCACGCGTCATGAACCGGTCCGGTCAGTGGTCATGGGTTCACGTCCCGGTGCGGAATTACTGTCATTGTTGTTGTTTACAGGCTGACTTGTTGTTGTTTACAGGCTGATTATTGTTGTTGTTAACAGACAGACTGTTGTTTACAGGCAGACTGTTGTTGTTGTTTACAGGCTGACTGTTGTTGTTGTTTACAGGCTGACTGTTGTTGTTGTTTACAGGCTGACTGTTGTTGTTGTTGTTTACAGGCTGACTGTTGTTGTTGTTTACAGGCTGACTGTTGTTGTTTACAGGCTGATTGTTGTTGTTGTTTACAGGCTGACTGTTGTTGTTGTTTACAGGCTGATTATTGTTGTTTACAGGCTGACTGTTGTTGTTTACAGGCTGATTGTTGTTGTTGCTTACAGGCTGACTGTTGTTGTTGTTGTTTACAGGCTGACTGTTGTTGTTTACAGGCTGACTGTTGTTGTTGTTTACAGGCTGATTGTTGTTGTTTACAGGCTGACTGTTGTTGTTTACAGGCTGATTATTGTTGTTTACAGGCTGACTGTTGTTGTTTACAGGCTGATTGTTGTTGTTGCTTACAGGCTGACTGTTGTTGTTGTTTACAGGCTGACTGTTGTTGTTTACAGGCTGATTATTGTTGTTTACAGGCTGACTGTTGTTGTTTACAGGCTGATTATTGTTGTTGTTTACAGGCTGACTGTTGTTGTTGTTTACAGGCTGACTGTTGTTGTTTACAGGCTGACTGTTGTTGTTTACAGGCTGACTGTTGTTGTTGTTTACAGGCTGACTATTGTTGTTTACAGGCTGATAGTTGTTGTTTACAGGCTGACTGTTGTTGTTTACAGGCTGATTGTTGTTGTTGTTGTTTACAGGCTGATAGTTGTTGTTGTTTACAGGCTGACTGTTGTTGTTTACAGGCTGATTGTTGTTGTTGTTTACAGGCTGACTGTTGTTGACATTGTTATTTAAAGGCTGACTGTTGTTGTTTACAGGATGATTGTTGTTGGCATTGTTGTTTACAGGATGATTGTTGTTGGCGTTGTTTACAGGCTAGCTATTGTTCTTGTTGTTGTTTACAGGCCCAGCTGACCGCTGTCCTCGGCGCCGTGAGCCGTGAGGCGGTCCGTCAAATGTGCCGGGTGTTCAGGGAGCTGTACGCCGGCGTCGACGCCCAGAACCACGCCCTGAAGGAGCGTCTGGGGCGTCTGGAGTCTGAGTTCAGGTCAAAGGTTGAGGCCCCCGGGGGGGCGGGGCCAAGCGCACCCCAGACTGGAAGTAAAGTCAGAACGTCAGGTGAGTGACGCGGGGCTGATCCCTCTGCTAATGTGGACGGTGCTGATCCCTCTGCTCAATCCCAGATGGCCCCACCCTCTCCCGGGACACCAGCCAACCAGCTGCCGGCCCCGCGGCCCTCGCCATGGCCTTCCTCAGCTCCAGGGGCCCCCCTAGCAGCCGCCAGCTGCCCCTCGTCATCATCAGCCAGCCGCTATCTGGACCAATCACAGACCAGAGCGGCCCCGCCCCCCAGGCGTGGCTGGAGGAAGCGGATGGGAGCGACAGCGTGGCGGACGGCGCCGACCTGCTGGCCGAGGTGGTGCTGGAGATGAGCGAGGTCCCCACTGACCCTGAGTCCCCCGCCGAGATGACATCACTTCCTGTGAGCGATGAGCCAATCGGAGAGCCCACAGCCTGTGAGGAGGAGGTGGAGGTGAAGACTGAGGGCGTCCAACCGGAGGACGAGGACGGCGCCGCCAGCTCAGGTGAGGCGGGTCTTCCTGTTGGCGGGGGCGTGGTGTCTCCTCTGGGGGCGTGGCATCTGACCCCGCCGCTCTGTTGCAGCACTGACGGAGGAGCAGCTGAAGGAGCGCGAGCGGCAGCGGAGGCGCGAGCGCTACAAGGACAAGCGGTTCTTCTGCGAGCTGTGTGGGCGGGGCTTCCACCAGCAGCACCAGCTGAGGAAGCACGTGGCTTCGCACCTGAAGCCCTTCCCCTGCACCTCCTGCGACAAGGGCTTCTACAAGGCGCGCACGCTGCAGCGCCACCTGCTGACGCACCGGCTGCGCGAGGCGCAGGAGAACGACCCTGACAAGCTGCTGCGCTGCGACCAGTGCGACAGGAAGTTCCGCCTCCTGCGCCAGCTGCGCGTGCACCAGGCGTCGCACCGGCTGGAGAAGACACCGCTGAAGTGCGGCACGTGCGAGCGCACGTTCACGTCCGCCGGCGCACTGCGCTACCACGAGGTCTCGCACGCACAGGTGAAGCCCTTCATGTGCGACGTGTGCGGGAAGGGCTTCACCCGCAGGAAGAGCCTCCGTGAGCACCAGACGGTGCACACCGGCGCACGCCCCTACCCCTGCCCCACCTGCGGCAAGAGCTTCTCCACCGCCAGCAACTTGCGCGTCCACAAGAGATCGCACTCGGACGAGCGGCCCTTCAAGTGCAGCGAGTGCGACAAGGCCTTCAAGTGCAGGATGGGCCTCCTGCAGCACCGCCTGGTGCATTCTGGGGAAAAACCCTACATGTGTCAGACCTGCGGCCTCACCTTCGGACTCAAGTACAACTTCCAGAGACACTTGAGGCTCCACAACGGGGAGAAGCCCTTCAGGTAGGAGACACCTGCAGGTGGGAGGGAGAACTACAGGTAGGAGAGAGAGTTTACAGGTAGGTGGGAGCGAGTCTACAGGTAGGAGAGAGTCTACAGGTAGGAGAGAGTCTACAGGTAGGAGAGAGTCTACAGGTGGGAGCGAGTCTACAGGTAGGAGAGAGTCTACAGGTAGGAGAGAGTCTACAGGTAGGAGAGAGTCTACAGGTAGGAGAGAGTCTACAGGTGGGAGCGAGTCTACAGGTGGGAGAGAGTCTACAGGTGGGAGCGAGTCTACAGGTAGGAGAGAGAGAGTCTACAGGTAGGAGAGAGTCTACAGGTAGGAGAGAGTCTACAGGTAGGAGAGAGTCTACAGGTAGGAGAGAGTCTACAGGTAGGAGAGAGAGAGTCTACAGGTAGGAGAGAGTCTACAGGTAGGAGAGAGAGAGTCTACAGGTAGGAGAGAGTCTACAGGTAGGAGAGAGTCTACAGGTAGGAGAGAGACTACAGGTAGGAGAGAGACTACAGGTAGGAGAGAGACTACAGGTAGGAGAGAGAGAGTCTACAGGTAGGAGAGAGTCTACAGGTAGGAGAGAGAGAGTCTACAGGTAGGAGAGAGTCTACAGGTAGGAGAGAGTCTACAGGTAGGAGAGAGACTACAGGTAGGAGAGAGACTACAGGTAGGAGAGAGACTACAGGTAGGAGAGAGAGAGTCTACAGGTAGGAGAGAGACTACAGGTAGGAGAGAGAGAGTCTACAGGTAGGAGAGAGACTACAGGTAGGAGAGAGAGAGTCTACAGGTAGGAGAGAGACAGAAATAAGATCTGTGTTGTCCTCTCAGGTGTGTGTCTCCTCAGGTGTGTTGTCCCCCCGGTTCTGAGTTGTCCCCTCAGGTGTGTGTTGTCCCCTCAGGTGTGACCGGTGTGGGGAGGGCTTCTCGGGGACCTGGGCCCTGAAGACCCACCAGCTGGTCCACGGCGTGGAGAAGCCGTTCATGTGTGACCTGTGTGGGAAGACGTTCTTCTACAACTGCCAGCTGCAGAAGCACCAGCAGCTGGTGCATGAGAGCAAGGAGCGGGGGGGCGGGGCGGGACGGCGGCGCCCCCCTGGGGCGAAGCCCTTCAGCTGTAAGACGTGCCTGAAGAGCTTCAGCAGCAGCAGCACCCTGAGGACGCACGAGAAGCGCCACGCCGAGCAGCAGGAGCTCCGCTGCGCCACCTGCGGGAAGACGTTCCACCTGCAGCACCTGTACCTGTACCACCTGAGGACGCACAGCGGGAGCCGCCCCCATGTGTGCTCCGTGTGCCAGAAGGGCTTCCTGCTGGCGTCGCAGCTGAAGCAGCACCAGCTGCTGCACACGGGCGTCAAGCCGCACCGCTGCGCCACCTGCGGGAAGGAGTTCCGCACCACGCAGAACTACCACCGCCACCTGCTGGTGCACACGGGCGAGAAGCCGTACGAGTGCCGCGTGTGCAGCCGCCGCTTCCGCCAGTCCAACCAGCTCAAGTCGCACATGCAGATCCACACGGGGGTCAAGCTGTACGGCTGCCCCCTCTGCGACCGCCGCTTCTCCGACTCGCGCCAGCTCAAGAAGCACCGCTGCACTGCTCATGGCCCCGCCCCCGACGGACACACCCCCGAACCCGCCGCACGGCGCCGCAAGCAGAGGGACGTCTTCCCCTGGAGTGACGGCTACGCCGACCAATGAGGGGCCGGCGAGGTGACAGCTCAGACCTCTCAATCCTGGAGGGGTGACGTCAAGCCCCGCCCACTGTGTCTGTGATTGGCTGAGCGAGACGAGGCTCTGGAGCGTGTGGGTGTGCTGACCAATCACTGCAACTCTTTGTTCTTTAGCTTCTGATCAGGAACGACTTTGATATTAAAACATTAAAGCAACAAGAGTTGTTTATTGATCACCCACGTGTAAACTACAACATCCGGTCATACAAACAGCACGGGCTTCTGTTTACAGCGCGCGTGCGTACCTGTCAGGTGTTTACATTCTGGTGTTACATCCCGGTGTCGTCGCCGTTAAGTCTCCGGTGTTGTGATTTCCTACGGGCCTGAATGCAACGTCGTGGTTTTGCGCATGCGCAGGCGGTCTGCAGTGATTCCGCGGGTCTTCGATGAGGAGGCGCGCTCCGGGCCGGGGACGTTCGGTAACTTCTGCTCGGTACCGTCGGTGTGAGGCCGCCGCCGGGAGTCTGTCTGCCGCCAGAGGCACCGGACACGGGAAGCTGCCGGTGGACGACCGGAGAGGATAGCTAACGCGTCCCAGCGGGCTGTGGCCGGGAAGCTAACGCTAACAGCAGCTAACGCTAACAGCAGCTAACGCCTCAAACGTCCAGGTGAGTCGCGTCACCGGAAGTAGCCGGTGTCCCCCGGTGAGCTCCTTACCGGTCCGGTAGAACGTTGTCGGTACCGTTAGCCGTTAGCTGGACTCCGTTAGCTTTAGCGGAGGGCTGGACTATTTTCTTCGGCGGAGGCGTGACGTTTCTCTGACGCCGCAGGGTTTTCCGTTTACGTTCAACAGGTCCAAACCCCCCCCGACTGAAGGATCACCGTGACGTGACGTCAGGCCTCCGGTTCTGAGCGGAGGAGGAGGATGGGCCCGGGGTCTGGCCGGGGGGGGGTCCTGTCCCTGGAGGACTGCCGCTGTCCCGTCTGCCTGGAGATCCTGATGGAGCCGGTGACGCTGCCCTGCACACACACCTTCTGCAAGGTAACACACACACACACACCTTCTGCAAGGTAACACACACACACCTTCTGCAAGGTAACACACACACACACACACACACACCTTCTGCAAGGTAACACACACACACCTTCTGCAAGGTAACACACACACACACACACACACACCTTCTGCAAGGTAACACACACACACCTTCTGCAAGGTAACACACACACACCTTCTGCAAGGTAACACACACACACCTTCTGCAAGGTAACACACACACACACACACACACACCTCCTGCAAGGTAACACAGACACACCTTCTGCAAGGTAACACACACACACCTTCTGCAAGGTAACACACACACACACCTTCTGCAAGGTAACACACACACACACACCTTCTGCAAGGTAACACTCACACACACACACCTCCAGCCAGCTAACACACACACACACACACACCTCCAGCCAGCTAACACACACACACACACCTCCAGCCAGCTAACACACACACACACACACACCTCCAGCCAGCTAACACACACACACACACACACCTCCAGCCAGCTAACACACACACACACACACACCTCCAGCCAGCTCACACACACACACACACACACACCCTCCAGCCAGCTAACACACACACACACCTCCCGCCAGCTACACACACACACACACACCTCCAGCCAGCTAACACACACACACAACACACCTCAGCCAGCTAACACCCCCAGCCCAGCCGACACCCCACACCACACCTCCAGCTCAGCTAACACACACACACACACACACACACAACATCCAGCCAGCTAACAACACACACCCACCCTCCCAGCCAAGCTAACACACACACACACAAACACAACCCTCCAGCCAGCTACCACACAACACACACACCACAACCTCCAGCCCAGCTAAACACACACACATCACACCTCCAGCCCTCTAC